>CAUYSK010061036.1:0-79735 GCA_963575035.1 Avahi laniger
CAAGAGCGAGACCCCGTCTCTACCAAAAATAGAAAGAAATTAATTGGACAGCTAAAAATATATAGAAAAAATTAGCCGGGCATGGTGGCGCATGCCTGTGGTCCCAGCTACTTGGGAGGCTGAGGCAGGAGGATCGCTTGAGCCCAGGAGTCTGAGGTTGCTGTGAGCTAGGCTGACGCCACGGCACTCACTCTAGCCAGAGCAACAAAGTGAGACTCTGTCTCAAAAAAAAAAAAACAAAAAAAAAAAACCACCTACTGCTAAAACAGCTTGGCTATCTGTTGTGCTTTTAGAGCGAAGCCCAGAACAAAAGGATGGGGCACAGGGGTGAGTCTCAGGAGATGGGATGGGGGTTGGGGACAGCCACCAACAGCACCATGAATAATGACAGTAACCAGCCTTTATCGAGCACCTCCTACACCCCAGGCACTGTACCAGGATCTCTGCAAATCTTATTCCACTCAAACCACACAGCAACTGGAGGAGACAGGAGGTCTTATCAGGACCTCCGTTTTGCAAATAGGTAAACTGAGGCTCCAAGGTCACACAGCGCATGTAAGAGGAGCCAGGTTTTGAACTCCGGCAGTCATCTATGAACAGACCGTGCGTCTCAGACAACAGCTTGAAGGTGAAGTGAGCAGCAGGTAGACTAAGAGTCAGGCTTCCCAGGACCGGAAGCAAAAGACGTCTGGAGCTGATCACATTCGGTGCTCGTAACGGGTTGGGTGAGGTATGGAGAGCCAAGGTCAGCTGGGATAATTGCAGGTTTGAGTTCTGCCTCGGATGCCCACTGTGTGGCCTTGGGTGAGTTGCTTTATGTCTCTGAGCTTCCTTTTCCCTGTGTCTAAAATGGGGCTAGCAAGTCCTCCTCCCCGGGCTTCTTGCAAAGTGCCCAGTGTAGCCCTGACACCCAATAGGTGCTCAGACGGGGAGCCTGGTGTCCCACGGAGATTTACAGTCAACGAGGCCACTGTGTCATCTGCATTCCCCCTGCATCCAAGGCTAGGGCACCTGGAGTTACCTGAGGGACCCCAACACCCCTTCCTTTTCCTTGAGAGCCACCCCGCAGCCCTCCTTCGGCAACCGCTTAGATGGTGAGAAGCGGCCGAGCCTCGAAGTCCGGATGTGTGCGTGTTGCTGGGTGACCTCGCCCCGTCTCCATCACCTGGGCTTCGCCCGCAAGAGCAGCAGCTGTCCTGAATCACCAGGGATGCTGAGAGGTGGCTCGGGAGTGGGGGAATCCTGAAAAAGTAGAACAGACCATACTCATGCTAGATTTTTCCTAATCACTCAGATACATCTGGTCTTAACCCATTATAACAGTACGGGCCCAATTAGCCAGATACATTGTAAATAATCTATTTTAAGGATTAAAAAAAAAAAGTCCCTGTCACCAGCATAAATATTTCCCAAGCAGCCGTGGTGTTCTAGGGGGACCTGGAGGAGCAGGAGTCTCAGCACAGACTCTCGTGTGTTCTGCAGAGCGAAGGAGCCCTTGATCACATCGCAATCTGGCGGTTGGGAGTTTCAATTTAGCTCATTGAGCCCCTGCTGCGTGCAAGGCAGTGGGGGGAAGCGTGGGTGAGGCTCCCGGTGCCTGGGAAAGTCGGGTCCTGGAATCACACAGACCCGACCTGGACGGTGCTTCCTGGCTACGTGACCATGAACGAGTCACTTCCCCTCTCCCAGCCTCGGTTTCCTCCCTGCTGAGGAGTGAACAGTCGACCTTTTCCTTTCCTGGTAGCGGTAGGACTGAGTAAGAGAGCGGGCAGTCATCACCCGGCAAGCGATTAGGATTTAGTTTTTAAGATCCAGCTGGCCTCCCCAGCCTAGCTTGGGGGACTCCCCGACCCACAGACTCCCCCTGTCGTCCCCTCTGGGGGGTGCCGGGTGGTGTTGCCCCTGTGAGAGGCAGTGGGTCTCAGCTCGGGGGTCTCAGAGCACCTGCCCTGCAGTTCTCCAGCTGAGGCTCAGAACAGAGGCTGCGACTCCTTTTCCCTGTCCCTGACAGCCTCCACGTTCTCCTTCTGCGGGACTGTCGGCAGTGGCAGGGGCTGGCTGCCTCTCTCCTTGGTGTCCCCAAGGAATTTCCCGTGTTCCCTATAACCTGTCTTTCAAGTCAGACAATCCCAAACGCACCCTCCCAGTTTGGGTGACAGTCCATCCTGCCGTTCCCTGTGGCAAGGTGGCAGAGGAACGGCAAAAAGAAACAGTACAGGATACTTTGATGGAAAGCAAAGGAAGACAGGTAGAACAGAAATGTGTAGAGATGATAACATAAATAATCCAACTTAAACCCTGCCCGCGGATTGGTCACAGAGCACTGGGGAGACGAGTAACACAAGTGGGGAGCTACAGAGCCACGTCATTAGTGCTGCAGGGGCCACGGGGGAGGGGAGGGGGCTTCAAAGCCCAGAGGACGCACCTGCCTGAGGCTAGGGAGTCGGGGAAGACACGGTCTTCCCAGAGAACAGACAATAAAAACAGCAATAATGATAGCCAGCATTTATTGAGCACCTACTGGGTTCAAGGCACCGTGTTAAAAACTTTGCGTGCTTTTTCTACTTCCCCTGTGCAGCAGCCCTGTTATTATCCTGCGGGGAGAGGCTACCACTGCACAGGAC
Organism: Avahi laniger; assembly: GCA_963575035.1. Classification (NCBI taxonomy): domain Eukaryota; kingdom Metazoa; phylum Chordata; class Mammalia; order Primates; family Indriidae; genus Avahi; species Avahi laniger. The sequence goes on from CAUYSK010061036.1 coordinate 2,625, forward strand.
AACTTGGGAGTTGAAGCTGGTTCAAATCCTGGCTCTGCCAGTTATTAGCTCTGTGACCTTAAGCAAGTTATTTAACCTCTCTGTGCCTCAGTTTCCTCTTCTGTTAAGTGGGAATAATGATGGTACCTACCTCACATGGTTGTTGTGAGGCTTATGTGGAATTAATAGCTCTATTAATATGCTTATTAATATATAATTATAACATTAGGTATATTATGGATTAATGTAAATAATATATAACATGTTATATATTATACTATAGTGACATATATTTATATGTAGGGCTGTGCCTAGCATGTAACAAGCATCAAACAAAAAATATTATAATTGTCTCCAAACAAAGGGAAGGGCTAAGAATATTCGAGGCAGAAGCAGCACTGAGGTGTGTTTAGAGATCTAAAAGGAGCGAGTTGGGTTGTTAATTGCGTTAGTTGTGTTGTGCTGTGAATCGTGGCAACCATGGCCAGCACCATCTGACCCAGGTTTGTGACCCCCGTCCCCGTCCCCGTCCTCCCTCTGACTCCGTCCTCCCTCCTCCCTCTGCAGAGTGGCCAGAGTTTGTGAGGAACTACGCCCCGTGGTGGGCCACTCACACGCTGGACTGGCTCAAGTTCGGCAAGAAGGTGCTGGTGGTGCACTTCGAGGACCTGAAGCAGGACCTCTTCGTCCAGCTGGGCCGGATGGTCAGCCTGCTGGGCGTGGCCGTCAGGGAGGACCGGCTGCTCTGCGTGGAGAGCCAGAAGGACGGCAACTTCAAGCGCTCCGGGCTGCGGAAGCTCGAGTACGACCCCTACACGGCGGACATGCGGAAGACCATCTCCGCCTACATCAAGATGGTGGACGCGGCCCTCAAAGGGAGGAACCTCACGGGTGTCCCCGACGACTACTACCCGAGATGATGCGCCGGCACGGGGGGAGGGAGGGCTGGGAGTCCTGACCGAGCAGGCCGTGGGGACCCCGGACCCCTGGTGACCCCCACTGACCTGTCCTCTCTTTGGTTTGGGGACCATCCCCTTGGCTGCGGTTTGCCTTCAGTGAGTTTCCTGCATGACCAAGGAGGCTCCAGGGAAGAGATTGTCCAGGCATTTCCGCCCTTGGAGATGCGGGACGACGGGTCTGGGGGGCGGGGTTCCAACCACGTGGACCCTTTTCTGTCCCCCGCGTCCCTGTCTCCACCACCCTGGGTTCCGCTTGTGGGAAGGAGGGCTCATTAGTCTCACGGAGACCTGTAGAGGCCCCACCGCAGTTGCTGAGGACCTGGATGCTAGAGCTCAAGGGGGCTGGTGTCAAAACGTGGCCTCAGACGCTTGTCCTTTCTGGCCTGAGCTTTTGTAGCTCCTTCTCATCTCCGCGAAGGACACACTGGCACTGACGCTTGTCCCAGGCCACCTTCTGATTTAAAGAAAGATTTCCAGGAGGTTTCTCTGTGGCCTCAGGGTTCTGATATTCTGGGTAGGATGGGGAGGCAACGGTGCTCCCGGTGGGTGAACTGGCACCACCACGTGGGGTCGCTGGCACCGTGAGCCCACCCCCAGCCCACAGGGCTTCTGAGAAAAAAGCTGGTTGTCTCTTCCCACGCTGTGTCCAGGTGGTGACTTTGGGGTCCTAGGTCCCACTTCCAGGGAACCTCAAGCACCAACAGTTAGCCCATGCGGGTGCTCACGTGCCACATGCAGAATCTGTGTAAGCGTGAGAGCCCCAGCAACACAACTTGCCACCGTGGGGTCCAACACGTTGGTCTACACTGCCCTACGGACCACTACCAATGGGTCCTTTGCTGTCCAGGTGAGAGAGCAAGAGTGCTCCAAATCAGGTGGAACCGTGCCCAAAGTGGACTTCCGCTACCTTCCCAGACCGTCAGCCTCCCTTTGACATAGTTTGACACGGCCAGCTTCCTTGGGGACCCTTTAAGGGATGGGGTGGATGGGATGTCTCATCCTTTCCATACAAGCACTGCTCTCTGGACGCCAACACAGCGAACCAAAGGATTTCACAGGACCTGAGTCATTGAACATTTATCTTAAAAGGCATTGATCCAGGTTCCCATCTTGTCCCCCACCCCGGATACCAGTGGCTTCCCACCCGGCCACACCTGCTCCCTCCCCCGTCTTGTAGATGCAAAAGCCATAAGTCACAGCCTCTTTGCTATTCTGCCTGGGGCAGCCTCCCTCGGCAGTCCCTCTAAAGCTGTGGGGTGCAGGTAAACACTCATCCCAAATAGCAAAGAGACTATGGAGAAGGCGAGTGTAAAGAGATATATTTTTTTAAGAGGAATATGACTAATACATTCCGCCCCTTGGAACCCGGCCATGCAGAAGCAAGGGCACAGGGACCGGACCTGCGGTTCCCTCCCCTGACTCCCTCATCTGCAGGATTCGGGGCCACCCCGGGGCCCACCCAGGGGGCTCCGAATGTATTTTGTACCGTGTTTATCCCCACCCCCCAGCACCCCAGGCTAATTTCTAGTCGTCTTTCGCAAAGCAGTGGAGAGCTCAACCTCCCCTCCCCCTTGGAGGCCGGCTCTCTCCGGGAGACTCTTGGTCCAAGACCTGGGCCAGTTCTTTGCCCGTGGTCGCCTCTGGCCACCGGTTTCTGTCTGAAGATTCCTCAGGTCAACACCATCATTAAAGCGAGTTTTGTTGATAATTGTACCACGTGGCAGAGTGCTGTGTCAGGCAAGTTCACAAACGGGATGTTTTCGTGGTGTGTGTGTGAAAGAGAGAGAGAGAGAGACAGAGACAGAGACTGACAGAGACACAGAGAGACCAAGTGCTCGGGGTCTGGGGAGGGCTGGTGTGTAATTGCTTTTGTGTCTGTGTAACTCTCTGGTGCCCCTGTGTGTAAAAGTGTCTTGTGTCCACTTTCCTCTTAGTGGTGTGAGACTGGATCCCCCACGTTGGCGTGGTGACTGCCCCATTTTTAACGTGTCCGTGTTGGTCCCCGTGTCTGCGATCGTGCACATGCTAGGAAGAAATAGTCAGTGTGTCTGAAGCCCGTGCATGAGAAGCTGCCTGTCTGCTTTTCGAGGGCATGTCCTCTGCACGTTCCTTTTGTCCTTGGCAATGTGGGAGGGAGGGGCCTGTGGGTGGAAGGGGTGAGGAGGGAGAGATGACTGGAGTGTCGTGCAAATGCCCCTGCGTGGGTACGTGCACGGGTATGGACGAGGTTGTTGATGGGCGGTGTCGCTTCTGTGTATAGTGTGTGCGTGTGTGTGTGTGTGTGCGTGTGTGTGTGTGCATGTGTGTGAGACACAGAGACAGAGACCCTATGCTGTCTGCGCACACGCATGTGCAGCCAGGAAGCCAGTGAGAGTACAGGGGGACAGAGAAGTCCCCTCTGTCCCCTGGTGGGTGGGGCAACAGTTTCCAAACCTCCAAATGCCACCTGTGTCCTCTCTCCTCACGCATCTGTGGAGAGGTGTGGGTGCCCAGGGACTGTCTCCCGGCCAGAGGGAGGGACAAGGTCTCACGTACTGCCACTTGGACAGTAAGGGGGAGGGGGAGCTGGGACAGGCAAAGGGAGGAGAGGGAGGGGGTTCTCCCCACCCGGGGGACAGCTCAGGGGCATGGAGAGTCCTGTGCCGCTGAGGGCAGGCTCTTTCTCCTCTGGGGGTTCGAGCTGCTGCATAGAAACTATTCTGTGATGACTGACTGAGCTCTGATCTGACCCCAATATTAAACCAAGTCTGACCTGGTCACAGTTTGAGCCCAATCCCAGAGCCTTGAACCTGGGCCACAGTTGAGCTCTAATCCTGATCACAGACTGAGCCCTGATCCTGGGCACATCCTGATCCATGATCCTCGTCTCACACTGGTCTCTTATCCCAGCCCCACACTGACTGAGTCACATTGGGTTGAGTCCCAAGTTTGATCCTGCTTATACTGAGCCCTGAGCCTCGTCACTGGCTACGTTCCAATCTGGGTCATCGGCTGAGCCCTGACCTGCCCCAGAACAAATGCTGACGGTGTCCCCCGACTGAGTCCTGATCTCTGATTCTGGCCCGAGACTGAGCCTCACTCCTGGCTCTGCATAAGTCCTGACCTTGGGCACGCTGAGCCCTCCCCTGACCTCGGATGGAGCCTGAACTCGGGTCCCAGGCTGAGCCCTGAACCAATGTGCCAATTTTCTTCCACTTCTGTAAATATTATCTGTGTAACAAAATGCTTCCAGCGGGAAGCGCGGGGAGCCATGCGGCATCCAGCCCCAAGCTCTCCTGGATTCCCCTCCTCCTCGGTGTCACAGATCCTGTGCTATATGTGACTCTATGTCCCACCCCCCACAGACCCCCGGGGGCTCCTGTGAAAGCACTTCGGGCCAGAGGTGGGGCTGGGACGGTTTGGCTGATCTCTGCCCTTCCCGTCACACTTCCCCAGCCTCTGGAACAAAATCTTTGTATTTTGGATCCAGAAGGAACCAAAGGCGCATTCATTCATTCATTCATTCATTCATTCAGCCAACACTTACTCACTGCGCATCCACCACGCGTCAGGCACTGCTCTAGGTTCTAGAAATTCCAAAAAGAACAAAACAGATAAAAATCCCTGTTTCTGCAGTTTACATTTTACCAGGTACCAAGTAGATATCTGCAAGCGATCAGAACACTTTTGGGAAAATGATGGTGGGACAAAGAATTTGGAAAAGGACTCGGGTCACTCCCGACCAACCCCATGAAGTGGGTGGAGCAAAGATCATTAATTGGTGTGGGGGGAGGACCAGTGCTCAGAGACGTGCAGTAACTGGCCCGAGCCATGCAGACAAATGGCAGAGCTGCGGCCACTGCCCTCTCCTCCAAGGACCTAAAAGTCCCTCCCAAGTGCAGAGAGGGCCCTTGCACCCAAGGAGGAAGAAAAGCTCTGGATCCCAGTGGTCCCCAGGGCAGGGGCCTGGCCTGGGAGCTGGGACACCTGGACTGTCATCCTGCTGCCGCTTCTGGCTCACTGCGGCTCCAGGACTTGAGGAGACCAAGTCGGTGCAGCATCTGCCGGTTGCTGGGATTTCTTCCGGATTCTCCAGTAACCCTGGGGGGGCTGCAAAGATATCCCAATGGACGGCGGGGGAGGGGCAGCAAATGGGGGTGGGGGTTGGGGGCAGGTCCTGCAGGGACCCAGCCCCCTCCCCTTCCCCTTTCTCTCTTTCATTTCTCTTTCTCTTCTCCCCATCCCTCCCCGCTTCCTCTCTGCTCCCCATTTCCCTCTCTGTGGGCTCGCTGACGTCCCCCAGCGGCTCATTAAACCTCTTTCCCTCTTGCCTTTCCGCCTCTTTCTCTTCCCTCTCTCCCTCTCTTCCTTACCCTTCCCTCTCTCTCCCTCATCCCATCTTCATCTCTTTCTTGATTTCTGGTCCTGTTTGTGCGAGTGTCTCTCCATCTCTGAGCTCTCCGTCTCTCTCTGGCTCCTCCCCTCCGCTGCTGTCCTCCCGCATCTCCTCATCTTCCTGGAGAGTGGGGGCGACTCGGTGGGATGCAGACATAGCGAGACAAATGCTACCCAGGCTGGTAACCAAGGAAGTGGTTTCCTTAGCAACAGCATCTGCGGGCACGTGCTCTGCTGCCCCGTCCCTTAGCTATTATAGTACAGGGCGGAGAGAGAGAAGGTGGATGGGGCGGAGACAGCCTGGAGCCAGGAAAGACACCGCTGCAGGGATCCTCGTGAGAGGGGACAGTGCTCAGAGATCAGCTCAGTGCCGGGCACTTTGGGGACACTCAAAGATATGAGAGGCAGAGGGCTGTGGGGTCAGAGAGAGGCGTGTGCAGTGGAGGGAGCTGGGGGAAGAATCCACAGGACACGGTGGCAGACTTGCTGTGTGGAGGGGAGGTGACAAAGAGGACAAGGACAACCCCAAGGTTCTGTCTGGCCTGGGCAGCTCCCGGGAGGGGGGTTCTTTGAGATGGAGGCCACAGGGCAGGGAAGCAGGGGTGGGAAAGAGAACGGTGTTGGGTTGACTCTTGGGTTGCCCAAGAGTTCACCACCCAAGCAGGGGATGGCATGGGGAAAGGAAGGCGTAGAGACGACACAGAAATGTGTCATTTCTCCCTTTTAAATCGGCATCAAGGAACATGGGAGAATAAATGCAGCCCTGAGGGTGGCGAGAGGCTCGGGGAAGTTAAGTAATGGACTCCGGTGACACCAAAGTTGGTGACGATGCTTGGGACCTGGGGACAATCCAGAGCCTGTCGGGAAGGTGGAAGGGACAGAAGAGAGTAGAATATGGAGAGATAAAGACAGAGGCAGAGAAAGGACACAGAGAGAGAAATTGAGAGCCGGAGATAGACACAGAGAGAGCGAGATATTTAAATCATTGATCTGGCACTTTTTCCCACCAGGAAAACAAAAATATGTTCCATTTTAGAGAAACGAGAGAGGGGGAGAGAGGAGACAAAAGCACCCTACTGTACGATAGCTTTTGCAGCTATAAATAACCGTCCCCAAAGAAAACACCTGTCAAGATGCATTCACTTCCAGATAGACGAGTGGCGTCCCTGGTCCGCGCTGATATTTGCATGACTCGGAGCCCGTGTCGGGGGGCGAAGGGCAGGAAGCTGATCGGTGTAACATGGAAACCTAGCCCGGCGTTTCCCAGAAAGCAATAAAACAGGCAGGCGAGGAGGGCTGTGAATCTGGGTGATAATAATATCCGTCCTCGCAAAAGCAACATGTTTATTTACCACGTTTGCAGGTTTACTGTTTCCCTTCAAATTTACAGTCTGCAATCTGCCAGCAAGCGGGGGGAGACACGTGAAAATGAGAACGAACTGGCGTCGCATCGGGGAGGAAGAAATAATAAAATATTTATCCCCACCCCCACGCCCCGGCTGCCTTAAATCCAATTTCAAAACAAAGGTGGTGATTTCCCCGGAGCAGGGCTCTATTTCAGGCCTCTGACGGCTAATTGAAACGAGCAGTCATTATGGGATGGAAGGTGTTGCAGCAAAATGATTTTTGTGTATTCTGGGGTCATTTGCTAAACAATTATAGAGAAGGAACGGGCAGCCAGGAGGGAGAGAGGGGGTGGCACCTGATGGGGACAAGACTTGGGCGTGTCCCACAGTAGGGGACAGACAAGCAGAAGAAGGAGAAACTGTCATCTGAGACTTGAGTTGGGAACTCAGCCCGCTATCACAATTATTGAGGCTTCCAGAACTTTGACTGTCCAGGTGTTATCCCAGACTTTCTGAGTTGCATTTTCTAAAATATGTGGTCCAGGAGTCCACCTGTCTCCAAAAGCTTCCCAGGTACAGGAGCCACTGAAATAAGAGGCGGTGCAATGGGGTGAGGGGTGGAGGCGGGCGGGGTCTTCCGCGGACTTGCCGAAGGGGAAGCACGTTCACAATCCACCTGTTGGCCCCGATCTGGGCACAGCCACAACAGCAGGGCAGAAAGGCTGTCGGCGTCATCATCCAGCGACACCTTTTCATGCTCTACCATCTACATATTCCCAGAGCTAGCCCAGTCCCCGGCACATAGTAGGTGCTAAGGAAATATCTCTCGATGTTATGAATAAGTGAATCAAGGAATAGTAAAGGATATTGAGATAAGAGTGAAAAGTCACCGGCCAGAACAGGCCTGAGTTAGTTCCTTAGAGTCCCTGACTTTTATCTCCAGTATGCAGAATGTTCTTAATCCTCCCACCCCTGGCTTGGACCCCCAAAACCAATGGCACGGTGCAGTATCCACTCACCCGGGCTCTCAACAGCCAGCTCATCTCTTTCAAAATTCACATTCAGTGACGGCACTTGGGTAGCTTGAAATTGACCACGGTGGGAACGTTTACACCACGGAAATTGGCAAATGATACAAATCAGATTTTTCTTTCTGTTTTTTTTTTCTTTTTTTCCTTGCGGAGAGCCAATTGGGAAGTATTTACTAGCACAGCACTGCCCAAAGCACACAGGGAGACACCATGCTGTTTCTTGTCTTTTCCGTATCTTTGTTTATACCGACCCCTGTACTCGGACAGCCTTCGTCCGGCTGATGTCTTGGCCTCCTTAAGCCTCTGTTCAGGTTCTTCCTCGTCCAGGCAGCCTGACTACAAAGACCAGGCTCAGCCCCTCCTCTCACCTTCCCCATCACAGCTCTGGACACGGCAATTTTTGTGAGCACTTCGGTAATGCGTGTGGGGGGGTGTGTCACCAGGGTATGAGCTCCGTTAGGGTGGGGAACACCCAGGGACTGGGAACACCAAATCTCCATCTCTAGATTTCCCTCTGCCTCCTGGCACAGACCAGGTGAGCGAATGGTCAGCGAATGGGAGAATGAATACACCAATTATAATACATTTAACACCATCCACCGATCTCTTGGCTCTCGAAAACTTTGGGGTTAATGGATAGAAGGACCCACCTGCCCAGACATTGGCCAAGGAGAAAGAGAAATGAGAAACTACTTACAGTGATCATAGTAGCTAATATTTATCAAATACTAACTGTGTGCTAACTACTAGGCTAGGAGCGTCACATGTATAACATCACTGAATCATCACTAGGACCCTGGGAGGCAGAGACTCTTATTGTCACCATTTTACAGTTGGGGAAACTGAGGCTCAGAGTGGTGACATACTTTGCCCAAGGTCACACAGCTGGGGAATGATAGAACTGAACTTTGAACTCAGGCAGTCTGGGTTCAGAGTCTTACGTTTACCCACTCTGCTGCGTCCTCAGGGACAAATGAGTCCAGAGTCAAGAAGAAAGGAGGGGGTCTGGCAAGGCAACAGCGAGGGGCATGGGGGGCGCACCCAGGGAGGCGGAGACTGGTGCAGCGGAGAGGGGAGGAGAGAAAACACAGCACGCAAAGGGTTGGCCTTTCTGGGGCTGCAGACCCCAGGAGCGAGGTGAGATTGAGACCAAGCCACCACGAGGGCAGCAGGCTGGGAGCTGGTGGTCCAGACGCCTTTGGGTTCTTAACTGCAAGGTTGGTTTACTGGTTCCCGTGGCAACTGCCAGGCAATGATCACTTATTTCACAGGTCAGTGGTTCCCTACAAATTCTCTCCTCCTTTCACCGCCATGCCCCACAGCCCATGGAGGCAAAGCGGCAGCTTCTTTCCCGGAAGGGACTGCACCAGGGAAGAAAGCATAGCCCAAGACCCTTTCATTATGACAATGGGGAGGAGGGACATTTGAGTGGGAGCAGAAAAAAGGGAAAGAGGGCTTAAAACCTCAAAGTTCCCCTCCCCATATGGGGAAGGGACTGGAAGGAAAGGAAGGTCGTCAGACCAGCTTGAAAATCTGCTGAAAACCACGCATTGTCTCCCCAGAAAAATCGGCACATGCACAAATACACATGCACACAGTTCTTTTAAGGAACACTTAGACCCCTCAGGACCTAAATCAGGAAGTAAAAATCATCTAATCCAGTGGTTTACAAATGAGGACAGTGGAACTTTAGCTTCAATCAAACTCAAGCGTGAACCCTAATCTCTAAAACAAGTGGGGATGGTTCTGCACCCTAGGGGCTATTTAGCAATGTTTGGAGATGTTTTTGGTTTTCACAACTGGGAAGGGGAGGAGCTAATGGCATCTAGCGGGCAGAGGACACGGATACTGCTCAATGTACCACAATACACAGAACGGCCCACCGCAACCAGTAGGATCTGACCCAAAATGTCAATGACATTAAGGGTGGCAAGTCCTGGTGTACTATAACAAAAGGGGATGAGGAATGGGGAACGGGTTTCTCCAGCATCAAACAAACTTGATTTACATTTGGACTTTGCTGTGTTACCTAGGGCCAGCTGGTAAACGTCTCTGATCCTTGGTTTCCTCATCTGTAAAATGGAGGTCATCATGGAATTTAGCTCCGGGGGATATTATAGCAGTCATAGTACTATATACTAAGGGGGGGAAAGAGCAACGGTATTATTATCTTTGTTATCATTACTATTATTATTAATGGTGACATGTAAAATTTCACAAATGAGGGAATCAGATTGGAATAACTCAGAGAAGTGTCCGCCATTGGCTAACTTGATGGATCAAGGACATAATTGAGCCTGTAAGTGCAAAGTCAGCAGAAAACCTAGCACAACCGTGTGGTCATGAAGCTGTTTTTCCCTGTGTAGCTTATAAACTAGCCCTAAAGTGTATGAGCTTTTCTCAACAATGTCAAGGAAGAAACCTGTCACAGGGATGACCTTGAAAGAGCCAGACAACCCCAGGTGGGCATGTCCGGTGTGAGGGGTTTGTGTAAAACTCCACCTTACGATTGTATGGCTTTATTTCCCACTTCACCTGTTCAAGCTCAACATTCATCCTTGGGGTGAATCCTGATTTAAGACATCTGTATTGCCTGTCTTTCCTTGGGGTCCTCTGAAAGCAGAGCCTGAGGCAAGGATTTGTGTGCAGGTCGTTGAATTGAGAGATGATCTTAGGGACTAGGGGAAATGAGATGAGAACGAGACAAAGCCAATGTGCCATGCATTATGAAGATCATGACTGTTCGTCATGGGGATGCAATTCCACCAGGATCTCCTAAAAAGTACTCAGAATGCCTCCCAGGGTCGTCCATCTGCTAGAAGGAGTTGGGAGTATCTGTCCATCGGTTCTCCTCCTTCACTGCTTGAGAGTTGCCCCTGGGGCTGGTAACTTCCCTTGCATGGGCCCAAGCAAGATGCAGCAGGAGTTCATGACATTGGAAAGGCCCAAGGCCAAAGTCATGGTGGTGCGTGACACATGCTTGAAGCAAGACACAAAAGTGGGAATGAACGGGAGCTCTCATAGAACTGTCTACACCAGCCACGATGGGAATCAGCAGTGAGTTGACAGGTGCAAGTTAGAGCACAGATGAGATGCTACAGCACACGGAACCCACAATTTCGAGATTCTTCCTGGGTTCGAGTCTCACCTCCACCAACTGGGAAACGCTGAGTCTCAGTTTTCTCTTCTGTAAAGTAGAAATAATGGTACCTGTTTCTCAGAGCGATTGGGAGAATGGGATGAGCTTATGTTTCCAGAGCACCTGGTATACAATAGGTGCTCAGTGAACAGGAGCCATCACCCTTATACCTGAGCAACAGCCCTGGCCTGAACGCATTGTCCTTGGACATGGAATCAGCTCTACTTTCATTAACCTATTTGACACGGTTTGTGCCTAGCACAGAATGAATTCCCAGGAAGTGAATTTTTGTGACTCTGAGGGACTCTCTGATACAAAGGATCAAATGGAGGACAGATTGGGAGGGGACAGGTGGGGAGGAGTCACCAGTAGGCTCTTCAGGACTTGAAGCCACAATGATGACATTCCACTAGAGGACCTCATCAGAACATCCCCAAGTCCCTCATATCCAGAGGAGGTTCCAATTGACATTGGCTCAGTAGGACAGACAAAAAATATTTTTTTTACTCTTCCAAGTAGAAAAACCACCAGACCAGCTTAGGTAGAAAGTCTCAAACTGGCTGGGTGTGGTGGCTCACGCCTGTAATCCTAGCACTCTGGGAGACCAAGGCAGGCGGATTGTTTGAGCTCAGGAGTTCGAGACCAGCCTGAGCAAGAGCGAGACCCCATCTCTACCAAAAATAGAAAGAAATTAATTGGACAACTAAAAATATATAGAAAAAATTAGCCGGGCATGGTGACGCATGCCTGTAGTCCCAGCTACTTGGGAGGCTGAGGCAGGAGGATCGCTTGAGCCCAGGAGTCTGAGGTTGCTGTGAGCTAGGCTGATGCCACGGCACTCACTCTAGCCCGGGCAATAAAGTGAGACTCTGTCTCAAAAGAAAAAAAAGAAAGTCTCAAACTCAAATGCCCAGGGGAAGCCAGTTGAGTGCCGCACACAAGTGAAGTGTACAGAATTCCACATACTGGACACAAGAGAATACTTATTTCCACAAAGAAATATATTCCCCCTCTGTACTTTTCTTAAAATATGAGGACTTTGTTTAATTTGACACTTTGGATAGAGACATGCGGAGAAATATTTCTCTGCTGTAAGAAAAATACATCACCCTATACTAGAAGGCAGCTGGCTCTGTGTTGAGACACCAACAGGGCGTGGTGGAGACTGTGACGAAGTGGAGATTCTATGTGGCAGGAACATCACGGAAAGTCATGGAGTCGGACATTCAAAGAATCATCGGTCCCTCCACTGAAACAACCATGAGCTGGTGAAGACTGACAGAATCCACTTCCGTAACTCTGGAATTTAATTCACAACTCACAGCCACCGGGGGAATGCTTAATACAGAAATGACACTTGCGTAAACATCCCTCCGTAATGAAACCTTCCTCGAATTACCCTCATCTCCTACCGGGATGCTGATCAATCCATACTGAGGCCAAGACTGCTTGCTAGCGGCCTCTCCAATGTCATTAGTGCATAGGTTCATTCATTCACCTATTATTCATCTGTTTGCACGTTCCCTCCCTCGTTGGCGATTCTTTGGCTCAGCACCACACCCGCCCTCACTCACCGGGGAGTTCCATTTATCCAACACACCCCACAAACGCAGCCAGTCCCCTGCCTCAGATCCAGGCTGCCTAGAAGGACCGAACCACAGTGTGGCTTTTTCGGCAACTCTTCTTTCATTCCAAATCCATTTATTCCACTCCCTCTAATCATGGGACTGAATTTTATTTCAGAAATATTGTACCTAGACAAGGCCCCAGACTCAGGGCTCAGACTCCCCGTCTGTAAACCCATGTGCTTGGGCTGCGCGATCCCCTAAAGATTCAAGATTCGGTGCAACCGTGGAAGGGGAAGACCCGGGCATTTCTGAGACGTGGGATCACACAAGCCACCCCACTGAGAGACACACGGCCTGAAAGGGAAAGGGCCTGGCCCAAGTGCACGTCATATTTCGCACCTACTTTCCCTGTTTTCAAAACTGTGGTTCAGAGGACGGTCAGCCCCTGTGTGCCCTCTCTCTGCATGTGGGAAGACTGATGAACTGAGGCCACCGAGCCCCGACCTGAGTCTGGCAAGAGCGTGACCCAGAAAGAGCTGTACAACCCCTTCCTCGCCCCCACTGGCTTTGCTGGAAAGCCGGCCAACTACCCTTCCCTTGCCTTCCAGAGCTGTGAAAAGTGTTTAATTAATAAACACGGCTTTAAAGCAAGCTGGTGTTACAGAAAGATGTTTAAGTGCTAATTATTGTTATCATAGGCTGCTTTCCACCTCATTAAATGCATGGATTTGGTAATTGTTAGCTAATTCCCAAAGAGAACCAAGGGCCCCTTAGGTGTTAGGATTACATCTTACCCCAGCAATTGGCCTCATTCTCAAGCCATAGGATGGCAGGCAGGTTGGTCTCAGTGGCCCTGTGGAAAGCATATGGGCTCTGCCTTCATCTTCCTGGGTTCAAGTCCCAGCTATGCCGCCCCCTGGTGGTGTGGCCTTAGGAATCTTGCTTCATGTCTCTGATCATCGGTTTCTTAGTCTAGAAAATGAGACGAATCTATGTGGAGTGCCTGAGCCATTGAAGACATTTCATCACTATTGTCAGCACTGTTATGTCCTTCTGCATGGCCTTGCTGTTTTCCTGTGCCATGTTTCTGCAGTCAGCTTTATTGAAGTATATTTTACATACAGCACAATTTTCCCATTATCAGGTGGGTATACAATTTGATGAATTTTAACAGTCACATATACAGTCACGTGATCACCATCACTATCACGCTGTAGAACATCATCATTTTCCCAAAAGGTTCTTCCCTGGGCTTTGCAGCTGATACTCTCCCTCTACCCTATGGCCCCCGGCAACCGCCAATCTGCCTCTTATCACGATAGTTTCACCTTTTCTAGAAATTCATGCAAATGGAATCACATGATGAGTCTTGCTATTACGGTTAACATAATGTTTCTGTGGCTCACCCATGTTGCTGCCTATATCGACACTTCATTGCTTTTTCATTGCCACGTAGTACCCCACTGTGTGGACGTACCACATTTTTTAAACATTCACCACTTATTGGCAATTGGAGCTCTTTCCAGTTTTGCGTTGTTATCAGTAAAGCTGCTGTAAACACGCACATGCAGGTCTTTGCATGGGCAACTTTTCATTCTCTTGAATAAATACCTAGGAGTGAAATTGCCAGGTCACAGATGAAGAGCGTGTTTAACTTTGTTTAATAAACTGCCAAACTGGTTCCCAAAGAGGCTGCACCATCTTGCAATCCCACCGGCTGTGAATGAGAGTCAGTTGCTCTGCAGTCTTGCTAACGCTTGGTATCGTCAGTCTTTTTACTCTTAGACATTCCAGTGGGTGCGAATGGACTCTCACTGTGGTTTGTATCTCTCTAATAATGAATGATGTTGTGCATTTTTACACAGGCTTTAGTGAAGCCTGTTCAGATATTCTGCCTGTTTTTAAATCTGGTCATTGTCTCCTTATTAATGAACTGTAAGCATTCTTTATATATTCTAATGACAAGCTTCACTAAATATATATGTATCACTTCAGATCAATCTCTTCCTTTTTTTATTTTCTTAACAGTGTCTTTTAAAAAGCAAAAACTGTTCATTTTAACCGAGCCTCATGTATCAGTTTTTCTGTTTTAAGTTGTGCTTTTCAGGCCCATTTAAGAAATCTTTTTTTAAGATTCCACATGCTCTCGCAAGCCCAGGCATATAGAGGCCTCCTAACTGTGAGTGCCTCTCCAGAACTCCGCAGTCTGTCTCCCCATGGTCTCCCTCTCCCTCAGCTTCCCCTTCCGTGGCCTGGCTTCACGCTCTCTATTTTCTGTTTCTCTACCTTCCCTCATTTCCACCATCCAAACACATCTACCCTCTGTCTCATTCCTTCTCCCAGTAGGTGTATAGCTTGCTGATCTGTCGTTAGACAGTATAACTATTCATGTGTCTCTGTTCCTGGTAACTTAGATATCTTTTCAAGGAGATTTGCAGGGGGCAGCTCCTTACCTCAAGATAATAATATTCATGGAAATATCTTTTTTCTCAGCCATCACAGCAGACTGGTGAGATCCACTTGGATTATCTCTTGATGTTAAAATAACACCACACTTGTGGATGTTTCTGGGTGAGCTGGACGCTCTAGTTAGGAATAACAGCAAATCAGTAGAAGGCTTAGCACCGACAGAGAAGATTAGTGGCTTGTTGATTTCGGCTAATGGATGCTGTTCCCATGGGGTGCTGTGGTATCTCCAGGCTGGATTCCATACTCCAAGCGCTGTTTTTAACACGTTTGGATGTGCTAGTAGCACCTGATCATATTGCCTTTGTGGTTGGCCCACCCACAGTTTCCAGAACTGTTTTAGGTTCATTCCTTTTTTGATAATTTCAGACATACTCAGAGGAGGTATTTCTAGTTTCATTTTGTACATGAGGAAAGTGAGTATCAACGTGGTGAAATGACTTGCCCAAAGTCAGACGGCCAGATCTTGGTAATGCGTCACTGATCTTTCCCTCTGCACCTGCTAACTAACCATGTCCCCCAGAGCCAAAATTGGCGGTGCGCTGACTTAGTGCAGGCACTGTTTTAAGTGTTGTCCATGCTTTGTTCTATTTCTGCTGGCCAGCTATTTTCTCGATAATGCTGTATATGTACAGCAGACCAACCCAGAAGCAACAATCGTCTATTCTTGTGGGTCTAAGTGTGGGCCGTAATGTGGCAGGGCCACACTGGACCCCAGGCTTTATGCTCCAGCCTAAAGGTTGAGTTCAAATTTTTTCCATGTTGGTTGAGTCCATGGCCCACGCTGAAGAGGCAGAAACTACCTGGGGGAAGCTTTGCTCATCGTGAAGACAGAAGCACAGGAGAGCGTTTCCACGCACACTCACAGTCTATGTTTACATCTGCTGACATCCCGTAAGCTAATAAGTCGCATGGACAAGCCCGAAGTCAAGGAGTGAAGAAACACACTTTGAGCCTCGTAGAATGAACTGCCAAGTTATATGGTATGGAAACAGGAGAGATGAAGAAATAGAGTCAGTGATGCAACCTACCACACCATTTAATCCTGAAAACTCTAGGAGTTAGACACTATTATTATATATATAATATAGACTACTAGTACTATTATTATTATTCCTATTTTGCTGATGAGGAAGCAGAGGCTGAGTCAAGCAGCTAGTAATGAAAGGGGGTGAAGTTACTCTCAGGTATTCTAACCCCACACTCCAGCTTCCAACCACTTAGCCAATTTCTGGTGCAACAGTATCTACACAGAGGAAAATTAAGCAACATGTTTGTCCTCCACGGGCTGTGTAACAGGCACGACACAGCTACAGTGTTGAGGGCTCTGTCCATGGTTCTGAAACATCATTAATGGTGACACCATTGTTTCTATTGAAACTTTGATGACTTCAATCCAACCCTCTTGGGGATTCTAATCCAAGTTAAGAAAGAGAGAAAGAATGATATGAAAAAAAAAATAAGACGCACAAATGCATACAGGCTGGCAGTTCCCTTAAAAGACTAACCTGCAGAAGGTAGACTTGTGTTTGGACAAAACATTTAAGTGGTAGCAACTCCCAGGAAAGAAACCATATGCAGGCATGACAAGAAAATCAAATAACTGAAAAAGAGTGGAAACCATGTGTATTCAGTGGCACAAAGCTATGTGGGTGGGCACATAAATAAAGAAGTTCTTGAGGGCAGGAGAGTGAACCAAGCGTGGCATAATTGGTGTGCCAACCTAAGTTAATTATATAAGCATGCTTGGTGTTTTTCTTTTTATCTGGATTAAATTTAAGTGTCATGAAACAAGTGGAACCCTGACTTAAGTTCCACTATTTACATGGCTGATTTCTTGGGTGTTTGACAGTCCTCTCGTGTTTCTGATGTGCAAATCACTCCCTTCTCCACTACGAGCAATTTGGCTTGGGGTCACGAGCTCCTTGGTCCTCCCAATGTAATGCTTCTGGTCTTATTCTTAAATGTACAGACATAGATGTGATCAGCAAAATCCCCACTATGGGTGCCCTCGTTTGTAGTCACAGGCACGTCTGATCAATAGCTAGCTGCCCTGAAGGTCTGAGTCTCCAGACTTTTTGTAGCATAAGCCATTAGAACTAACCCCCAAAACCATGTGATCCAACTAATAAAATGGAAAAAGTCACCTCCTTAAGATGAGGTCTCTGGCTCCCCTCAAATCTTGCCTCCATCAACTCACTAACCCTCGAGATGCGGCTCTGGACCAGCCCCCTCAGCATCCCCTAGGAGCTGGTTGGAAATGCAAAATCTCAGGCTCATCCCCAGACCCTCGGAGTCAGAATCTGCATTTGTAGCAAGATTCCAGGAGACTCACACATACATACATTAAAGCTTGAGAAATGCGGCTCTAGCCAATTCTTATACATTCTTCGAGCCTCACTTCCTCTGGGAAGCCACCCTGGCCCTTCAGGTTGGGTTGGGTGACCTTCCACTTAACACGCATCACATCCACAGGTGGCTGCCTCTTCCCGTAGCTGGGACTCCAGCTAGATTTTGGTTCTCACGAAAGCGGGGACTGGAAACCCTCCAACTGGGTCGAGCTCTGCTTAGTGGCTGCCATTTTGGTGAACCTATTAAGCGACGGGCAAATTAACAGCATGTGATTCTCACACTAAACCTACAGGGGAGAAGCCAACGCTATCCCCTTTCACTGTGGAGGAAACTGAGGTTGAGAGGACTCAGTGAGTTGCTCAAGATGAGGAGGAAAGAGGTGAGGCCAGGACTTAGACCTTTGGTCTGCGACCGTGGCAGGTGGGGAGAGCAGAGGGAAGATGCGGCCATCTCATGTACGTCTGTCTAAGATACGGACACAAATATACCGGCTCACAATCTATTCAGCAGGAAGCCAGCGCCCTGTGCAGAATGCTCTGGGGACAGGGACTCCAAGGAAGCAGAAAATCTGAAATCTCGAAGAGCCCTTCCTCTCCGGCTCCTCTGTGCTTTGCCGTCCCCAAGCCAAGCCTTTCTTAATCCAATTAAAACGGACTTGTTTATGCTATCAGCTTTTTATTTGGTTTGTTAAAAATGTGCAAATTACCCAGAGGCCTCTGCATCCCCTGAACCGAAAGGCATCAATAAGGCTTTTAAGTTAAATCCAATTAAATGCAGCTGCTGGAACTTGAGTGCAGCGGAGCAGAGCAGAAGCAGGGGAGGGAAAGGCAGGATTTTGTGGGGAGAGGGGAGATCCTCTGGCCTCCTCACTTAGCGTGGCTCCCCTTAAGCATTCCCGCAGTGTGGGTGGGGGAAGAAAAAATGTGCCAGACGGTGGCCCTGTAGTGTATCATCTGATTGTTTCTGTAGCTCCACGAAGTAGACACTATTGGACCCATTTTGCAGATGAAAGAACTGAGGCTCAAAGGGGTGAAGCAACTTGTCCATAATAACATCACACGACCAGAAAGTGGCATAGACAGGATTTGACCCTCTTCCTGGAATCTGGGAATGTCGGAGCTCAAAGGGTCCCAAGAGGCTGGCTGGCCAAGGACAAGGCTCTGGAAAGACACCAACTTGAGTCTCCACATCTATGAAACCTGCACAACCATGCCTGCCTCCCAGGGTGTGGGGAGGAGTCAGCAAAGTGACGTGTATCTCAAGAAGAGGACCCAGCACATAGTAGGTACTGTCATATACTAACTTCTGATAACTATGCTCTTGTCAAAACCTATCTCCCTCCTCTTCCCCTCCCTGTTTTTCAGAAGGGAAGGCTGAGACCCAGAGAGGGAAAGTGATCCCCCAACCAAGGTTGCCCAGAGACCCCAGAAGAGAACTGGGACTCAAACACAAGTCTCTTACCTCCTGGCCTAGCATGTCATGTCAGACCCTGCCCTACCTCTCCATTTTTCAGATGAGAAAACTGAGGCACGAAATGTAAAGGCCACTTTCCCAGGATCACTAAGTTGGGTGCTGAGCACAGTAGCCTGGCAGCCAGTGTCCTGGGCGCTGCCATCCCTTAGCTGTGTTGTTTGGGCACATGACTTGACCTCTCTGAGTACCTGCTTTCTCCTCTTTAAAAATGGGGACCATCACTCCTGTCCCACTGAACATGTGGAGTGCAGTGAGGTCAGGCAGGTGAAGCCCTGTGTGAGGCAGAAAGTACTTTCCTGGAGACCCGCTGCCAACAGCACCACACATGGAACATTTGGGGAGCAATGTGAGCATCTGTTCTCGTAGTCTCCAAAGGCCCTGGGATGGGTTTCCAATTCCTGGCAGCCGTCAGACCCAGGGGACACAGAGAGCACAGACACCCAGGATTCCAGGCAACATTAATCCTATTACAAATCCATTAAAAACCTTAGGGGATGGCAGGAAGCACCACCCTTCCATGGAGCTTTTCCAGCCCTGTCTCTGGCCGACACCCAGGTTCTCAGAAATCTAGTAAGCAAGCCCACATAAGTGAATAGAAGAACCACATGTCACTGTGCACAGGAGTCTGAGTACAGCAACTCCAGACCCTCCAGGGATGAAGTTCATGGTGTGATAATCAACATCCGGAATTCAGACAAAGCTGGGTTCAGCTCTCACCTTTGTGTCATTTCACCAACTGGGCCGCCTTGGGCAAGCAACATCACCTCTCTGAGCCTCCATTCCTCCTCTGTGAAAGGTGAAATAATTCTGAAGATGAATGAAGAGTTGTTAATAACGATCTTAACAGCGATCATTATGACTTTTTTATTCCAATTCTTAAGATCCAAAGTCTGTTGGGAAAAGCAGCAGGAGTAAAAAACATAATAATAATTGTATCCGATGACTCTTCCGGAAATTATGAGGGACCTCTTACGAGTAGTGTTCTGAGCACATGATCTTTGTCCAATTGGTCCCAAGAGTCCGTGTGCATGGGCGGAAAACAGGCTCTGTTATACAAGAGGAAGAATGATGTGATATTCTGTTTCTGACATGCAAAATAGGATTGTGCAGCAAGGCTCTCAACTAAAGTCAGCGTATTGTCTTAAGGGAGGATTTTCCAACTTCTTTTATTCTCTTTCTTTAACACATGAAGGCTGAGCCTGGAAGACTTGGCTCCTGGATTCTGCCAGGGTGAGAAGCCAACCACCTTCCATCTCTAACTCCAAAGCTTACCCCAGATGATAGGAGAACATAACAAAGGGAGAGGGAAAGAAAAGCTGCCTCTCTTCTAGAACCAGGGGCAAGAGGAGGAGGAGGAGAGAGGGATTCAGGAGCAGGAGGGCAGCCAGGAACTGGCCAGCTGTGATCGCTTGGTTTTCCCTCTCTCAGCTTTGGTCCAGGTACACCAAGGGCAGGATGGGGCTCTCTGGATCACAGTCCCACCTCCCTGGCTTTCTCAGTCCCCCTCGGTTCTCACGTGGCATGCAGTGGGCTTGGCAGTCTCAGGGCGGCCATGGGGCAGGGCGGGGTGACCTTCAAGGAAGCTGGGATGTTTCAGCCCAGTTGAAGTTGGATAGATGCTGCTATGGCTTCAGTGTGTCCCCCAAAGTTCTGCGTTGGACATGTAATCCCCACTGCAGCAGTGTTGGGATGTGGGGACTAACGAGGTGATTGGGTCATGGATCAGAGCTTTCATGAATGGATTAATGTCCATACCACTGGAGGGGGTTACTTATCTCAAGAGTGGGTCATAAAGCCAGGCCAGGCCCTGTGCCTCTCTCTGTCTCTTGTGTACATGTCCCCCTTCAACCCTTCCACCATGGGGTGACCTTGCCAGATGCTGGCACCATGTTCTTGGACTTCCCAGCCTCCAGAATCATGAGGTAAATGAATTTCTATTCATTACAAATTACTCAGTCTTGGGGGATTCTGTTATAGCAACAAAAAATTGACTGAGACAGAAGAAAAATTCAGGGGCACTGGGGTTTACATGTGGGGGAGCCCAGGGGAAGCTTGTTAGCCAAGCCCAGAGCAAGATCCCTTCGTCCACCATATTCCAGCACACGCAGCAGGGCAAGTAGCACTGAGGAGGACGGAGGTCCCTGGTTGCTGCTTCCTCCTCCATACTGCCCTGAGATCATCAAACCGTGCCCAAACCTCCCCAGGAGAAAATCAGGGGAAGGTGGAGCCTCAGAGAGGATGAACTTGCTTATCCAGAGGAGGTTTAACGCAGGAACCAATAAAACCATCTTTTGGACTAAAATTTTAAAAGTGGATTGTATTCATTTGCTAGGGTTGCCATAGAAAGTTATTGTCTCACAGTTCTGGAGGCTGGAAGTCTAAGATCAAGATGGTGGCAGGACTCGTTCCTTCTGAGGTCTGCGAGGGACGGATCTGTTCTGAGTCTCTCTCCTGAGCTTACAGGCGGCCACCTTCTCCGTGTCTCTTCACGTCGACTTCTTTCAGTACGTGTCTGTGCCCAAATTTTCCTCTTCTTATAAGGACACCGGTCATATTGTTGTAGAGCCCACCCTAATGACCTCATTTTAACTCGATTCCCTCTGTGGAGACCCTCTATCCAAAGAAAGTCATATACCGAGCTAATGGGGGTAGGATGTTGACATTTAAATTTGGGAAGGGGGCAACAATTCAACCCATAACAGAGGTAAAACCTAATTTTTTATGTTTTGTTTTCTGCCAACATCGGGGGAGGGCAGGGGAGACCAGATCAGCCGTAGACAAAGAAATTACATTTTCTTCACACACCTAAATTGTAGCAAGCATTAAACATGCAACCCCAATACATAATTTAGGCAGATTTGTGCAGCCTCCTGAATCAATGGCCTGGATTAGACACGGCCCCCCGAGAGATAGCAAGGCAAATGCAGTCTTGTAGCTCCAGTCTAAAAAAAAAAGAAGAAGAAAGAATAAAACATTACAATAGCAAGAGCTAGCAACTTTTTAAGCATATAATATTTTCCAGGCACTGTGATAAATTCTATACACGGATTGTTTTTGCTGAATCCTCATGCAACCTTACAAGGTGTGTTTACTACACTCCTAGGCTTACAAATGGGGAAACCAAGGCTCAGCAAGCGAAAGTTATTTATACAATCAGACTGGCCTGATTCCAGAGCCTGTGTCTGTGGTCACTGCCCACTGTCCCATCCTCGCCTTCCTGAGCTGGCTGACCTCTTCTTATAGCTTCCAAAGAGCTTTTCCCTCTGCTCCAAGCGTGAGGCAGGGACCCAGAGACTGAGTTACTGGGCAGAAAGCTCAGGTTAGTTACCTCTGCTAATTTCCCAGGGCTTAAGTGGGGTGACTCAGAAGCTCAGCTGTACTGCAGCATCCATCAAGGAATAATCATAATAATCATCATAATAATAATATCTTTCTATAAAGGAAAAGATCTATGTGTCCATCAGTAGGGGGTTGGCCAGATAAATTGCAGTCCTGCTACTAGGTCTACTAGGCAATTACTTGAATACCAAGGCTGTATAGAGGAACATTTGGTGGCTCAATTTTTTAAAAAAATGAATAAAAATGTTATAGAACAGAATGGAGAGATATTAAAAGATACAGACACATAGGCTAGACTGTGAATTATAAACAAAAATGATAATAATGCTTATCCCTGGCTGATCCTTGGGTTCATAGGTAGTTTTCCTTTAATTTTTCTTTTTCTTTTTTTTTTTTTACCTTTGCTGGTTTATGTCTTCTAATATTTTTTGCCGAAAATGGTAAAATACTTAATATAAAGAAAAGGGGAAAATCATTACTCTTAGGGGAAAATCATTACTCTTCTGATTTTCTAAGAAATAAGTTCTTCTTCTTAACATTTTAGCAGCCAAACCCACCCCACCTCCCATTGTAATTTTTCTCAGATCTGAGAATTTATGTTTCATCATAATGAGGCAAATCTGCAGCCTGAACAGGTTGGTCGTTATTTTTTAGAGACTCTCTTGTCCTCTCTGTAGGAGACCCCACCCCCTTGTTTCTTGCAAATAGAACCCTGATCTCTTCTGATGTCCACTCCTCTCCCATGTGCTCCCTGTGTGGATCCTGATTGGTCCAAGTCAATCTCTTTTCTCATCAGTGATAGGTTTAGCAGTAGTCATGTGACCCAGTTCTGGCCAAACAGGTGCGAGGGGGATTCTGCTGGGGGCTTCTGGGAGAGGTTCCCTGGCAACATTCTGATAGAGACAATTTCTCTTCTGTTGGATGCCGTGGGCAGCTGCGATGTCAATACCATGAAAGCCATCTTTATGGCCAGGAAAGATGCCACCTTGGAGACAAAGCCTTTCCTCTTCAGATGAGAAAGGAGAGAGAAGGAAACACTCTGGGTCCTTGATGCCAACATTCAGCTGCTGAATTCCCAACCTCCAGGCAATCTTAGTGTGCAAAGGAATTTCCTTATAGATTCAGCCATATCCAGTTGAGGTTTCTATTCCTTGAAGCCCAATGCGTCCTAACTGATATGATCTTATTTATTTCAAACTTTGCTCATATTATTTCAAACCGTGTGAGTCCAACGATAGACGTTAACTAGCACGGGTTATCGGGACTTTTATTCAAGTCATTTATATTCCCAGCCATTTAAGATATGCTGATTTTCTTTTTCTCTGCTTCTCATGCTTACATGGACTGATGTGTCTGAACAGAAATGCAAGAAAGAGACTGAGCAAGCTGAGCGGGATGGAAGATCATATCCTGGAGCTGGAAACAGAGGAGCTGGGTGTGGGCTCGTTTGAGTTCTTGTCTTAGCTCACTGCTGATGGATTGTGGGACTAATTTCTCAGGATCAGGGATCCTGGGAGGGGCTTGACCAGAATGACCTAGAAAGGTCCAAGGGCCTTTCCATCTCTGACATTTCAATATTAAACCAGCTATTTATATGGATCTATCTATAACCGTGAAGATTCTGTGCCTAGAGGGCCAGGATGAAGCTCACAGGAGGGTGACATGCCCAAGGAATTCAGGAATCAAAAAGCAGTGACCTTTCAGAGTCTAATGAGCCAAAAAGCCAATTGTCCCTATGGTGATAATGGGACCAGGGAACTAGAGAGCTCTCCCCACCCTACAATTCCCTAATTCTCCTTCAACCTGTCTCAGTTCCTACGATTTCACCTTTCGCACACGACTCTCTTGGATTAAGCAGTGGCAACTCCTGCTGCTCTCTCAAAGGAGGGACAGAGCAGTTGGATCCTATTTTGAGAATTCAGGGATGCGAGAGCAGTTCCTGACAGGGGCCTCCTAGAACCCAGAATCGGTCTAGACCCAGCAATTTCCAGCCAACTTGTGAGTCTTCTCTGACTCCTGAGAGATTCAAGACTTTATCACAGGAAGCCTTTCCCTCTGTTCTGTACTCATTCCTCTGTATCTAATTTATTTGACTCAGGAAGGGTATGTAGTGAAAGAGCATAAGCCACAAAGCTATATAGTCGTGGGTTCCAATCCTAGCTCTGCTGCGTTGTGAGATTCCTGAAACTGGTGTCTTCTGCTGCATCCCCAGAGCCCTGCGCATTGCCTGGCACACAGTAGGTGCTCAATAGAAATCATTGGCTGGATATTGGTGTGGGTCCGGGACACTTCCTCGCCTCCTCTGAGCTTCACCTTCTTCATTTCCAAAGCTAAGGTGATTTTACCATTCAGGCTTCTAATGAAGGTAAAATAGGGTGGCTGATGTGGCGTTGCCTCTGGCCGCTTGTCGCCACGCCTGAGATCCCACCACATGCTAGTCCTTCCCAGTAAGGCACCGGTGCCTGGGCAGTGGCCTGGGCATTGTAAACTGCCCAGCCTCAACCAGGGGCTCACAGGTATCATCAGCTACCAGCCAAGGCTGGGAGCCTCCTTTGCCGCCTGCTGTGTGTGTCCTTGGTCTACACATCAACATCTGGAAGCAAACCGGAAACGCGTCCAATCATCCAGATGCTTGCTCCGAGGATGTCAAACATCTGCATGGTGGAAACCAGGACACAGATCATCCTGGGTCTGCCTCTCATGTCAGGCATCCGAGCTCCAGGGGACTCCCAGGTATCCGGCTGTGCATTTGGGTTCCAGCATCATCCAGTGCCCAACACAGACCTTCTGCCCAAACGATTGCTCCCTCCACGTTTTCTAAGTGGAGGGATAAACACAGGAAGTTTGTGGCCACGGTTGTACCAGCCAAATCCTTAACAGACTCCTGATCCGGAAAAGAACTACAAAACAGCAGGAGGGTGGGGGAGGCATATGGTTCCTTTATTTTCGGGCTGCAATAAATCAGACAACGGGGAAAGGAAAAGGCTGAGGGAGGCAAAAGCACTTAATGGAAACCTCCTTTGCCTGTGACTGTCTCCTAATGGTGCAAGGAAAGAACCGTGGCTCCTCCACTCCCAAGCTAAGTGACCCGAAGCCTCAGTTTCTGTGTCTGTGAAATGGGAGAATAGTCCCACCCTCCCTAAGTTTCATCAAGTTAGAAAAAAATGTGAAAATACTTGGGAAATGGTGTAATAGTGATCATCATGAAACTCAATGATGGTGATGATAAAAATAATGTCACCTTATGGTTATTTCTTCATTCATTCAACAGAAAATGGTGAGCAGCTTTTCTGGGCCAAGCACTGCTCTGGGTGCTGGGAATATAGCAGTGGGCAAGGTGGCCATGGTCCCTGCCCTGTAGCGGGGCCAGACTTAAGGCAGCTAAATACATAAATAAATGATTTCTGGTGGCAGTAAGTATTATAAAGAAAACAAAACAAGAGCTCAGATAAACAGCAAAGGCCTCACGTAGGAACACTCTTGCGTGTATTGTTATTGTTTATCTGTTTTGTTTTGATTTTGAGAGACAGAAAAAAATCACCCAGCCGGAGACCAGCATGAGATGCAACTGGAGAAGGAGGCAGTAGCTCCTTTAGATTCTGTAGGGCTGTAAAAGCCAATGTACAGGGTTTGGATTCTGTATCCTGTTGATAGACGCTCACTCTGGCTGCTTCCAGGACAGCAGGGATTGTGAGAGCAAAGAGGCAAGTGGGGAGACCAGTGAGGAGGCTGATGCATGTTCAGATGAAAGCTGGTGGTGCATGAGGACCCGGCACCTGCTGATATTTCCTGCTAAGGTGCAGCATCTCATTGAATCTTCACAGCAACCCTGTTCCAACCCTTATCATACCCATTTTACAGATGAGAAAACTGAGATTTTGGAGGTGTTGAATAGCTTGCCCAAGGTCATAGAGCTTAACTCTAACCCTAACCCCAGCTGATGTAAATACTGGAGCTGGGGTTCCAGCCCAGGCAGTCTGATTCCTGTGTCACAACCATCTGAGGCCCTTTGAGTTGGGTGGTGAGTCTATGGGAACCCCTTCCTAAGATTGTGCTCCTTTGGGCAGACTCTGCGGGGACCACCTCCCTCGAAGTTGCTCTCCTGAATCAGACACAAGCCCCCAGACCTGGTTCCATCCTGCCACCACCTGTCCTGGGGACCAGTGGAAAGTCACCTGCAGACACCATGAATTATTATATTTTTTAAAAAGACTTTTATTGAGGCATAACTTGCTACAATGAAGTATATTAATCTTAGATGTACGGATAAGTAGGTGTTTACATATAAAGACACCCACCCCGCCCCACCCCCAGGATTCCAGATTTCTGCTGGAAACTCCTCAGCGGCTCTCAGATCCTGGGCAAGGGTCCTCCAGGGCAGATCGGCACCAAAGCCCTTGCCAACAAACTATGAAGTGCAGAGGGTGGGTCGGTGAATGCCCGTGTCTCCAGGATGACGGTGCTTTATAAAAGTGACTCACGTGAGCATTTTCACACACCTCTCATCTCACAGCAGCCAGTGAGGCAGGTGGTCTCCACCTTATTTGCACAGAGATCTCTGCT
Organism: Avahi laniger; assembly: GCA_963575035.1. Taxonomy (NCBI): domain Eukaryota; kingdom Metazoa; phylum Chordata; class Mammalia; order Primates; family Indriidae; genus Avahi; species Avahi laniger. Next base: position 29,214 of record CAUYSK010061036.1, read on the forward strand.
TTGCCACCTGTGTCGTGGGAGACGGGAAGGGATAAACTTCATGAAGTAGAGACCCTTCCAAACTCAGAAATCTCAAGATCCCCAGGGCCGAGAGGAAGTGACAAGGCCATCCGGACACTATTTTCTCCCTCCCCAGGAGAGAGCAACCCCTCGGACTCTTCCACTGCCACCTGCTCGAAATTTAACACTGGGGAGAGAGCATACTGCTTGTCCTCCTCTCTCCAGGGAAGAGTCTCTTCAGGGGACACTTTCACATTTGCGAGGTGCTGGGTGAAACAGCAAGAACTTTCAACATAAAGATACTGAGGTTTGAATCCCAGCTCTGTCCCCTTCTAGCTGTGTGGCATCAGGCAAGTTGCTTTCCCTCTCTGAACCTCAATTTCTTCATCTGTATATGCAAATAGCAATAGCCCCTACCACAAAGGTTGTTGTAGGGAGTCGATGAGATAATGAAACTAACTAATGTGCTTGCTCAAAACTTGCACATGCGCCGTTAATATCAGCTACCAAACCTGCTACTCCTACTAGTGCCGTTGTTGTTGTTGAAACCTTGAGCACAAAGTAAATGTTCTATAGACCTATGCCGCTTTCTTCCCTTACCAGCTGTCACCTTTCCCTGCCTGCCTGTTGACCAAATATCTAGAGCAGTAGCTGGTTGACGTGTCTAGGGATATCTCCATATCCCAGGGAGAGAGACTTCTAGAAGATGCCCCAGGACAGAACTCAGGCGACCTTCAAGGTTGAGCCCCAAGTCCAAGCACGTGGCGTCGCATCTGTGTAAGTTCCCCACAGCCGCCACCCGCAATTGCAGCATTAATATGCCTATGTTCCTCTTGGGTTAATGTATGTATTATTTATAGGGCTTTATTATGTGCTCAGAGGGCTCCCTGGAGAAATATAATTTTGCATTGGGAGGTAAATTTGAATAATATTTACGATTAATTTCCTTCAATAAAGCAATGCGCCAAGGCCTCTGTGCAGCAGAAACGGGCCCTGGGTTGGTTTTCCACTAACCGCTCCCCTGAGAAAGCTCGGGTAGCTTTTAAATAGCTCTCAGATAGTGCACTTCTCCCAGGCTCTACCTTCGTTGCTTCTGGCGTGGCTGGAACTGCATCCGAGGCTGCTGCAGCCTCCAAGCCCCGCTCCTGCCCTTCTGTAGTCGACCCCACTCCACCGCCATCTGGCCCCACGGCAGCCCCCCCTGAAGCTCCCTCCTCCCATGTCTTCCCCCCAAATCAGTGCCTACCCTTCCTTTGCATGAGGACTCAAGGGCCTCCTCCCCGAGGAAGTTCCCTTGATCTTTGATCAGGGTCCCTCTGTAACATGTGTGTAGCACTTGCTGTGGTTGTTTCCCATGGAGGGGGACATACTTTTTTATTATTGGCCGTCTCTCCCCCCAGCCCATGAGTGAGCTCGTGAGGACAGAGACTGTGTCTGTCTTGGTCAGCCCTGTGTCCTCAGTGCCTACCACAGGGCCTGGCAGAGAGTAGGTCTTAAACACATTTTCATGGAATGGATGAATGGAGGAGATATGTAGATGGCTACGTAAACAAATGGGCGGATGGATGGATGGATGCTGAGATGAATGGTTGGATGGATGTTGGGGTGGATGGGTGGGGGGATGGGAGGGTAGGTGGGTGGATGTTAGGGTGGACAGGCGGGTGGATGAGTAGGTGGCGGGGCGAGTGAATAGGTGGGTGAAGGAATGGATGGATGCACGTGTAGATGGGAACATCTGCCCTTGGGTGACCTGACGCAGTGCCCAAGAGCATGGACTTGGGAGTGTGGAGGCTGGGTTTGTGTCCCTTATCTCGCTATATTATCTTGAGTGAGTCACTACCCCTTCCGTATCCTTGTTTGCTAGGAAAATAAGTGGAGAGAAATTTTTTCAAAACGCACATTTCTTGACGTTCAAGTTTGGGAATGGTAGGTTGAGAACTTCAGGGCTTTTCCTGCTGTCTCGCAGCAGAGCTCTGTGACTTCAAACAGATTGCTTCATCTCCCCGAGCCTCTGCGAGGTGAACGGGGAAGGCCGGGGGCAGGTGTGCGTGGTGGGAACCTCCAGAGCCGAGCCACACACTCTTGCTTCCGTCTCTTTATTCAAGAGCAATTTTGTCCTCAAAGGGAGGAAGCGGTGGGCCCCCTGATGAGTTATTTCCCAGTAGGAGAGTAGCTTTCTCGTTCCTCCCTGGTCCTGGGTACCACCCCCAGCAGTGATTTTCCAAGTCCAGGGTTTGGTAGCCGCAGGCCCAGGGCACCGACTCCAGCGAGAGCAGGACATGTTAGGGAGGAATCGAGGAATCGCTGACCACTTCCACGCCCACCACCACCTCGCTCTGCAGATTCCTCAAAGGGCAGCACTCGAAACCTCACTTCCCTCTGCTGTAAAATGGAAAGGGCCTGGACAAAATGAGTTTGAAGGTCCCTGTGGGTCTCACTATTGGATTTGACCTTCTCCCATCCTTGGTGGCACCTAATCCCTCCAGAGCTGACTCTGGGGTCAGATTTGAGCCAAACTCCCCTCTTGGCCAATGCCTGGCTTCATCACACCTTCTCTGTTCTTCTCTCTGCAGAGGGGACCCCAGAGCAGGCAGCGGCTCTGTGTCCCCTGGGAGTTATCTAGCTGTGGGCCCCAGAGGAGCTCGGCGAGGCTGGCAAGAGGGATCCAGTCGCCGGGGGTCCTTCATGCCCCCCCTCTTCCCTGCTCCCTGCCCTTGCTGGTCCAAGGTCAGCTGGAGATGGTTCCGAGACCAATTCCTCCCTCTCTTTTGTCTTTCACTTTCCTTCTCTCTCCCTCCTTCCTTCCCTCCAGGGATTGCAGAGGTTAGGCACTCAGCCAGCCCACCCGGTTCAAAGTCCAGCTCCGTCACTCGCTAGCTGCGTGACCCTGAATGAGCGACATCTGTTCTTCAGCCCTCACTTTCTGCATCAGGCCCCTGGGCGTGACAGTCCTCTTCCCACAGGGCCACTCGGAGGTTTTGGTGTCTGTGCCCAGCACATGGTAGGTGCTTAATAAACGCCAGATCCCCTCCCTGAACTGCCGTGCTCCAGCTCCTTTCTGCTTTCCCTTCTGCCCTCCTCGTCCTCAGACACCATCTTCTCTTCTTGTCCCTCTGACTCGTGTCCCTGTGCCCACCCCGCCCCACCCAGGAGGCAGCACCAGGTCTCCGTTGCTGGGTCCGGGCCCTGAGGGAAGGCTGTGGCCCTGGGTGTTATTGCTTGTGCAATGACGCAAGTGGGCACGCTTTGCCCACTGCGGGGACTCGGTATGTGCGACCCGGGGGGCTGCTCACGGGAAGTCACGGGGACAAGACTCAAGAGTGCCACGGCTGCATGTAAGTCCTCGGCACGACCCCCAGTGAGATGCAGAAAGAGGGGCCCGACTGTAAGGAGAGGAACAGCCGGTTTGAATTTGGCCCCTGTTAATCAGCTCTTCCAATGACAGCATGAATTCCCGGCCCCCCCAGCCTGGCCTGGGCTGCAGCCAGGAGGAGCCCCACCCCGGGAGCCAGGCGACCCAAGTCGCTGGTGACCGTCTCTGTGACCTGGGGCAAATCCCACACCATCTCGTGCCCCAGTGGCTTCACTTGTAAACTTGGGCGGGGGGAGTATTTAAACCACCCTTTTTGCTCCCAAATCGTCCACACTCAGACTCCTGGAAGCCGTCAGAGGCCCCAGCTGGGGGTCAGTTCAGAGCTGCCCTGTCATGAGCATTAAGACTTAAGGAGGGTCTCGAACTCCTGAGCTTAAGCCGTCCTCCCGCCTCGGCCTCCCAGAGAGCTAGGATTGCAGGCGTGAGCCACCGCGCCCGGCCGCACACATCGCAGCACCATTCAATCGCAAAGATGTGGAACAACCCAAGTGCCCGTCGATCCGTGAGCGGATTCACAGAATGCAGTATAGGTGCACCATGGAGCACGACTCGGCCATAAAAAGCATGAATTAATGCCTTTTGCAGCAATTTGGGAGGAACCGGAGACCGTTATCCTAAGTGAAGTATCTCGAGAATGGAATAACAAACACCACGTGTGCTCCCTAATAAACCGGAACTAACCGACGGGCACAGAAGTGCAGAGGGAAGTAAAAGTCACAGGAAATCAAGCGGGGTGGGGGAGGGTGGAGGAGGGAAGGGATGAAACCCACCTGACAGGTGCAACCAACACTCTCTGGGCGATGGGCACATTTACAGCCCCGACTCAAGCCGTGTATCAAAAACACCTGTACCACTTTAATATTTTGAAATTAAAAAATATATAAGGTTTTTTATTTTTTAAAAAAGACACAGGAGGGAAGGAACAGTTTGTCTCTTAATGCAATGCCATTCCAAACAGCCCGTAGCCTCGGGGACTTGCCCAGCTCGGGGCAGGCATCGCATCTGTTCACTGCATCCTGTTGGAGAATTGGCTTAACGGCTCGGGGACTCGGAAGAGAACAAGATGTGGATGCTTAGAGGCTGAAGGGCCTCGGGCTCACAAGCGGCTGCCTCCTGCCAGGCCTCTGTCCCCACTGCCCTCTTTGGGGACCTCAGGGGATACAAGAGGTGCGATCCGTGGCTGGGATGGCTGCTGATGGCCGTCGGGGGAGCTGGAAGCCACGTGTGTTTTCTTTGCCACGTTGCGTCATTTTTGAAAACTATCTGCAAAGCTTCTTAAAGGCCATTAAGATGTTCACATTCATCTACAGAAGAATCAATATTTATGGTCAACACCCCCAGCCTCTCTAGTTCCTTCCTGACTCTGCAGCCTCCTTTGGGCCAGGCAAACTGAGGTTCAAATCCAGGCCCTGGCAGAGACTAGCTGGGTGCCCTTGGGTGAGTTGCTTAACCTCTCTGACTTCAGATTCCTCCCATGAGAAAGGGAAGTAATAACTGTACCTAACTCGGGATTGCTGTGAGGAGTAAACAAGAAAACGCATGGAAAGTGCTTAACATGGAAAGTGCTAAATAAATGTAGGCTAGCGTTATAGTCTAGAATAGTCTCAATAGGTAAATTCTCAAGGAAAGAAACGAGTCTCTGCAGCCAGGCCCAGCTGGGTTCGGATCTGAACTCCGCCACTGAGTAGCTGGCCAGTGTTGGGCAGAGTACTTCCTCCTCTGAGCTCCAGCTGTGTCACTGGGAAAGGACACCCTCTGCCACAGGCGGATGTCGGTGTCAGATGAGAAAAGCCGCGCAGCGCGGTGTCTGCATCTCAGGAGCCCAGTTCAAGGACGCCGGCTCCAGACTCTGCTTTGAGTTCGGTGACTGAGTCCTTGGACTCACTATTCTTCCCAGGAGATGCTCCAACGAGGCTTCCCGAAGCTGCATGTAGGAGCCGTCTCCAGCAAGGCGTGGAGGAAATGGAAGAGAAAAGAAGCCCCAGCCCTACCCGCTCCCCCAGCACCCAGTGTTTTACTCTAAGCACCTCCAGCCAGAGCTGAGCGGATTAGGGAAGGGGGTAAGAACCCCTGCCCACCACAACCCCACCCCCAGGTAATAAAGGCGAGGTGAGATCAGGGGCTGGCACCACCCACACCCCGCAAATAGCTCCAGCCGAGAGCACCGTCACCCTGCGAGGGTCTAGGGTGAGCTGTTCATGCCCACACCCTACGAAGGTTCTTTGGTCTTCTCTGTCCTTCCTCCCCCCAGTCCTCACTGCGCCCCCACTTGTCCTGCCCTTGCAACGAGCCCACATGCTGCCTCAGGACCTGTTCTCTGTCTTCCCGGCTGATCTGAAGGCCAAATCCGTGGTCTTGGGAGTTCATGGGCCATCGGGTCGCCTTCCCCTCCCGGTCACCTGTGCATCTGCACGTGCCTTAACCCAGAGGAATGGTTTTGGGGGCAGGGTTTTCTGGCCGGCTGTTGATCAGGTGTGAGGCCAGGTGTGATCTGCATCGCATTGGGCTTGCCGTGACCTCTCCTGCACCCACCAGGAATGGACCTCATCAAATGTGTGTGTCGTGTCTGTGGCACTCACAGCAAGGAGCTCAATCCTGCCACGGTATGCCAACCCCAGTTCGTGGCAGTGCTTTGGAGAATTCTTCCTTTTTCACTTTCAGTGGTCAAGGTGGGTCTTCCAAGACGTGTGGGTTGCTGGTTCAAGGCTGTGAGCACCATGGACGGCTCGGTCCACTGTGCCACTTGGAGAAAAGGGTTCCAGACCCTGGATTCACAGCTCAAAACCCTGTTCGTCCCCATGCAGAGGACATCGGTGGGCGCGAAAGGGGTTCCTGCCTTGGTTGTCAGAAGACGTGTCCTTGGGCATCCCAGGGTTGGGAGTCTCCACTGGGGGCTCCCCGGCGAGGCTCAGAGCATGCTGGTCTCCCTCTCGTTCATGGAACTCCTCTCGTTCATTGACGACATTCGGGTAAAGCTCCTGTGGCTGGGGTAAGAAGAGTGACCTGTGTCCTCACTCAGAGCGTTGACCAGGCGGGAGAAGAGGGCCACCTTGAACTTCTTGAAGTCCTGACCCACGAAGACGTACAGAATGGGGTTCATGCAGCTGTTGGCAATGGCAATGGCTGTGGCCAGGGGCAGGCCCAGGCTGAAGACGGAGCCAGGCACGGCGCTGTGGTGGAGCTCCAGGAGGTAGAGCGTGTGGTAGGGGCTCCAGCAGAGGAAGAAGGTGACGATGATGGTCACGATGATCTTGAAGGGCTTCTTGGTCTTGGCCAGGCGGTTGCGCCGCAGCTTGCAGACGATGGTGAGGTAGCAGGCGGTGATGATGAGCACCGGGACCAGGAAGCCACAGAGGAAGCGGGTGACGGTCACCACCATGTGGCGGCTGTGCCCCACGGGGTCCAGTCGGGGGTGAGTGGGCCACGGGGAAGACCCAGCCGCGGCCAGGCTGAAGTTGTTGAAGCAGGATGTTTTCCCGTGCAGATTGGCCGTGTCCCGGAACACGAGGGACGGTGAACTCAGGAAGAACGCCAGGACCCAGATGACCGCGCAGGCCACGTAGGCCAGCCGAACGCTGCGGTGGTTCTGGGACCAGACGGGGAGCAGCACAGAGACGCAGCGGTCGAAGCTGATGACGGTCAGCAGGAAGACGCTCGTGTACATGTTGTGGATGAGCAGGAAGTTGCTGATCTTGCACATGGCGGTCCCGAAAACCCAGTGGTAGTCCATGGCGGCGTAGGCGATGTGGATCGGGAGGAAGACATTGAACAGGAAATCAGCCACGGCCAGGTTAAGGAACCAGACGGTGTTCACTGTCTTCTTCATCTTGAAGGTGGCGATGACGATCACCAGACCGTTGCCTAGAATGCCGAGGAAACAGACGAGGCTGTAGACCACCACCAGGAAGATCCTGGCCGCCCTGGCTTCCAGGGGAGATAACTCCTCCAGCACCACGATGGAGTCGAAGTCATCCGAGTAGTCTTCGTCATAGAGGGCGGAGGTGTTGTAATCTTCATCCTCCATGCTCTGCGGTGGAAGACAGGGCCGTTAGGGAATGTCGGTTTGGAGCCGGCCTTAAGATTTTGACCAACACTAGCAAGACCAACAATGTCCTCCCTGACTCCGAGCAAGGCCAGTTTTATGATTTAACCATTTCCTGCTTTGCTATTTTATTTATTTAACAAAAACCTCTCCAGTATCTCCTGCGTGCCAGGCACTATTCCAAGGGCATGCCATATATAAACTCTCTTAATCCTTGCCACAACCCAATGAGGTCGGCAATTTACAAACTCTGTCTTACAAACGAGGAAACTGAGGCACAGAGCGCTCAAGTCACTTGCCCAAAGTCATGCAGCTAGGAAGAGACAGAGCTGTGATTCAAATCCAAGTTTCAGAGTCTGTCCTCTTGACGACATGTTTTCTGGCTCTATAGGATCCTTCCTCCCCCTACGGTTAGTGTGGGAGACAATTATCCATCAAAAAGTCCCTCGCATAATGGGAGAATTGCAACAATGCCAAGAGCAATGAAGGAGAGATGCCTGGCACCGTGAACGTGGTCCAGCTATGCTTCCAAAATCCAGGGGACAGCCTTGCTGGCATCTCCTGGTTTCCCACCCTCTCAGTGGCCACCGGTCGGTCCCCTTCGGGGTTCAGATCACTGGAGTTCCTCACCGTTCCCCGTTATGGCGTCCAAAGAACGTGAGTCCTCGGCCAATCAGTCCCCGTGCACAGCTGGAAACACCTGCAGAAAAGAAAAAGGGGGGCAGCAGCTGGATCCAGGTCTAAGAACCAGGCCACTGAGTGGACCCAGAGCCAGAAATAGGATCTATCGACCTTAATCTCGTTTCACGGAGGAGGAAGCAGAATTCGGAAAGGCTGTGACTCAGTCGAGGTTACCTGGGTGGGAAGGGATGGAGGCCCTTGAACCTGACCGCCCAGATCAGCTGCTGACCCTTCATCCCGGCCACTTCCCTGTCCCCGCATATCGCTCGATGACAGCCCGAGTCGGGGGTGGGTGGAGGGAAGATGGCCAAGGACAGAGCGTGGATGGCTCAGTGCAAATCCACTGCCAGGGTGGGACCCAAATCACCATTCGAGACAGTGTTGGGCACAGAGAAGACAGAAGAGGAGCTTCCCAGGGCACCTGCTGTGTGTCAAGAACTTTCATTCCCTTGTGTCATTGAGTCTCCCTGGGGATTCTTGTTTTAAGAAATATGGAAACCAAGGCTCAGAGAAAGAAGCCTCCTTCTCGCCGGGCATTCTCTGGGCACCAGGAATTTGCTGCAGACCCTGTCTCCACAGCAACCTCGTTGAGTATTTTTCCAAGCTATGGAGGAACAAACCAAGATTCCGAGGCGTTGGCAAGCTTGCAAGGTCTCAGAGGCAGTGGTCACAGGCATGGTTTGAACCCCGCCTTGACCGCTTACCAGCTGTGCGGCTTTGAGCACGTGATTTCTCTTCTCTGAACCTCAGTGTTTCCATCAGTAAAATGGGAACACTCGCTTCACAGAGTGGATGTAAGAACTAAAGCATCAGGAATGTGGAGCATTTAGCTTGAAGCTGGCACAGAGGGAGCCCTCAATGAGTACCAGGGATGACACTGCTACCCCCTGCCCCAAGGGCCTGGCTGATAAGCAGAATGGGAAACCAGGGCTCTGACACCCCAGAGTCCACGCTCTCTCTTCGCTGTACAACCTCTCCCCATCTCGACAAACAGGGTCCAAATCAGACGTTTCAGCTCGGCGAGACCGCCAGTCGATGCTCCATTATAAATAACTCCAACCTCCCTGCACATAAATTCATTACTGATCCTTACGGGCTTGATGTTATGTTTTATTACATAAAAGCCATCTTTTGCTTTTATTAAATAAGAGCCACTTGGAAGATTCCACTGAGGGCTCTGGGCTCCAAGCTTGGGTGTGGTCCCACTCTGCACACTGGGACGATATTCCAGAGATGCCCACTGAGGGGTCCTCGGGGGGGTCCTGTGATGCTGGAGCACAGGGAGGAGATGGGGACCCTGCAGCAGCCCTCTTGTGACTGGAGGAAACCCGACCAGCGCTCATGACGATAACGGGGGACACGGTCCAGATGGCCTCACTTTAACCCGATGAGGGCTGCGGGGAGGCTCGGGGAGATGAGACAAGGACCTGTGCCCAAGCACAGGCAGGGGTAGCAGAGCTGGCATTTGAACCAGGTCTGCAGAAACTGGGCTCCCACGCATCACCCCACACTGCCCAGGTTGATGGCCGTCACCAAGTGTGTCCTTGAGGAAGAAAGGACCGTGTCCACATTCCCTGTGCTGGGCTGTGCAGGTGCCAGGAACGAGGCAATGGCTTTACTAGGGTCCTTTTCCAGAAAGAGCTCCCAGGTGCAAGGCAGGGAGACAGCCCTGCAGCCGGGGCAAGCCCAGAACGCCCGAAAAGCCCAGTGGCAGGGCTGTCACCCAGCCTGGGAATCCAAAGCCTCCTGGGGCAGGTGGCATCCGAGCTGAGTTTTGCAGGACAAGTTAAGAAGCTGGAAAGGCAGAGAGAGGAGGAAGAGCCCGCCAGGCATCTCCCCAGCCCCAGTACCCGGCCACCTGTTGGCAGTGGCCGGGTGTCTGAGAACCGGGGGGACGGGGAGGAGGGGCAGAGACTCGGGACTGAGCACGTCACACAGCGCAGTCTGCAGAGATCCGGGCCAGGAGCATGACGTCCTGCTGGGCTCTCCGGCTGTGCTGGGAGCAGCTTCGGGTCAGAGGCCACGTCTTTCCGTCTCTGAGCTGCAGCCGGGCTGGGCTGGCACAGGGTGGCACTGACATCCTCTGGGGATATCTGTCTGTCCACCCCTCACTCCTCATCCTGAGTGTGTCGGTGTCCCTGCCCCTGCCCACCACTAGCTCCTGGGCTCTCCCTGGAAGTGTAAGGGAGACCCAAGTCACAGATCTGCCCCGAGCCTCTGTCCCAACACCCATCCTGTCTGTCCTGAGCTCGTTCCTGCTCACAGCCGGGACAGAACAGTAGACTCCGGGGCCCAGCCAGGCCACCTGCGTCCACATCCTGGGTTTGCATGAACTCCCCTGTGACCTCAGACAGATCAGTTCCCTTCTCCGAGTCTCAGTTGCCCTATCTGTAAAATGGGCTCGTGAGGATGAAACGTCACATGGAAAGTGCTTGGAGCACTGTGTTTTTGTTGTTGTTGTTTCTCAGGCTTTCACTCTTAACTCCCTTCTAAAATGGCCCTTGCCTGGGACGGCAGGCAGGGGCCAGGAAGGCCAGAGGACCAGGGCCTCCCTGCCCACTTGTCTCCCCAGTTCTGAGTTCACTCAGACACTGCTTCTCTAAGCCCCAATCCCTTCATCCCTCAAATGGAGATAAGCCTCAGTCGCTGGGAGGATCCTGTGAAATGATGAAGAATCCTTTGCCGACTGTAAATCGTAAAGAGCTGTAAAATTCTAATTATTCATATTCCTTAGACCCCGCCCCCAAAACAGGAAATTTACGAGACAAAGTATGTGTAGCCGTATATACACAGTTTATACCCAGCGTGTGCATACACGCAGTTAGTATTTCTGCAAGTGCTCACCACAGGCCAAATACTGAGCTACCCAAGACTCCATGCAATGCCCCCAGCAGCCCTGCAAGGATAACTCCCGTAGGCAGATGAGAAAACTGCGGTTCAGAGAGGGGAAGCCACTTGCCTGAGGCCACATAGCTAGGAAGTCTGACTCCAGAATCTGACTTTCGAGGATCCCAAGTGAAAAGGCTCTTCAGTTCCCTGCTTCCCCGAAGGGCTAGTAGCCTCTAATCACACCGGCCCGAGCCCTTGAAGTCTTACCTTGAACTCTGAGAGCCCAGATCTTATCACATTCCTGGTCCTCCCACGGAACAGCCTTCCCCAAGGCACCTTCTCAGATTTTCCTTCATCTTTCCCTCAAGGTCTGTGCAGGCAGCTCCCATGGGAAAATCACAACTGTGATATGTAATTCCCAACCAATGATGCTGCCTGCTGCCTCCCTTTATGAAATCCCCGGCCCAGGGAGAAATGCTCTGGAGCATTCAGGGTAAGGAAAAAATGTTGTTTCCCCTGAGGAACTAGGTTGCTTCCTCATTCCTGATAATTCCAGTTCTATTATACAATTGATCACATTTCCTTTTTTGATGTGGCCGCAAGGAAGCTCAGGGTCACATTTGCACGTCCAAGGCAGTAAATCTCTTTACCCTGCTGACCTGCAGGTTTCCGCACTGGTTTTGGTTGATCCTTATGTCTACATCTAATTATACTTTACATTGGTTTTAGTTCTTTGTGACAAATAGTAATTGATCGGGTGCACCCAATAACTCAAACACTGTATCGAGCACTTTAATTGCATTAGCTCATACATTTCCAACAACTCCCCGGAGTGGTACTGCTATCACTCTTGTTGTGAAGGTGAGGCAGTGAGACGGATGTCTTCTCACACCTTTCCTGGTGCCCCAGAGTCCCCAGCTCCACCCTGCAGGGACACCCTCCTCCTTGCTCCACTTTTCCTTGCCCCTCAGGGAATTCATGCTCCCCAGTTTTCAGGACAATCTGGCTGAGGTCTGGGGCACACGTGGGGATCACATAGCAGAGGCCACATCATTCGTCACAGCCCTGATGGGTAGGCCAGCCTGACACCAGCCTGCCCCACTTCCCGCCCTCAGCTCCCCAGAGAGCCCAGGGGACAGAGGGGTCCCCTGGTTCAGCCCCCAGGTTCTGCCTGAGACCCTGCCCTGCTCTGAGCCTCTGGGGCCAGACTCCCCTGGCCAGTCATTTTGGGCCCTTCTGTGGGACAGTTCCAACAGGTCTGCAGGAGGGGACGTCAGGGGCGGGGAGGTGGCAGCACAGGGCCCGCATGTGGCAGGCTGGAGACCCGCTGTGTCACCTGAACAAGTTGCTTCTGCTATCAGGGCCTTTGTTATGCAATCTGAAAAATGGGAACAATAGCAACACCTGTCCTGCCTACTTCTCAGGACCAGGGTGAGCCAAGGCGACAGGGACGCACTTTTGGAGTCAGGACTGGATGGCAGACAGTCTCAAGGCTGTGGTCCCCAACCCCCAGGCGCGGATCGGTGCTGGTCCGTGTCCTGTTAGGAACCGGGCTGCACAGCAGGAGGTGAGCGGTGGGTGAGCGAGCGAAGCTTCATCTGTATTTACAGCCGCTCCCCATCCCTGGCACCACCGCGTAAGCTCCGCCTCCTGTCAGATCCGCAGCGGCATTAGATTCTCATAGGAGCAGGAACCTACTGTAAACTGCGCATGTGAGGGACCTAGGTTGTGCTCCTTATGAGAATCTACTGCCTGATGCTCTGAGGCGGAGCTGAGACAGTGATGCTAGCACTGGGGAGCGGCTGCCAATACAGATTATCATTAGCAGGGAGGTTTGACTGCACAGTAAACATAATGCGCTTGGATCATCCCGAAACCATCCCCGCAACCCCGGCCATGGAAAAATTGTCTTCCATGAAACTGATCCCTGGTGCCAAAAAGGTTGGGGACCACTGAACTAAGGGCTTCACACCCAGCAGGGTTGGACTCTGGCTCCACGACTATGAGCCATGTGACCTACGTGACCTTGAGCACATCACTCAGCCCTCACTAAAGCCTTAATTGTAATACTGGTGCACTCAGCTAATCCAAGGACCGACCTCCCCAGGCTGCTGTTAGAATTGAAGACACAGCGTTTGTGTCATGCTCAGGGCACCGCCTTGCGCAGGGAAAGTTCACCATCAGCGATTCATGGAGCACGTCCTGCGTGCTGAGAGGGAGCCGGGGACTTCACGCACAGCTCACTCAGTCTTCACGGTCACCCACAGCGTTGGAACATGAGCAGACACATTTTCAGATGGGGACACTGAGGCTTTGGACACAGGTGGAGCTTGATGTCACGTGGCTTGGTTGTGGTTATGGCTATTAGTGTCGCGATCTCGGTTCCTCCGGGTCGCTCACTCTGGGCTTGGGAGTCCGAGCTCCACCCCTCTGTCCTGAAGCGTCACTTATGCTGGGGCCTGGGCCTCTCTCTTGCTCTCCCTTCTCTTTTGTCTGACTTGTTCTCTCTCTCTCTCTCTCTCTCTCTCTCTCTCTCTCTCTTGCTGTTGCTGTGTTTGTCTTTCTTTGTGTCCCACTCTCTCTGTTCCTCTCTTCTCTCTGTGGTCTTCCCGTCTTCACCCTGTGCCAGCCTTATAATGGGCTACACATGCACACGGACACACACACTGTGTGCTCACACACACACACACACACACACACACACACAGTCCCCACCTCCAGGGGAGGAAGACATTTAGACAGCCTCCACACCCAACGAGGGCTTGCCATCCACAATGTTCAAGGAGCTCCTTCCTGCAAATCCAAAAAGACGGAAACCCCAACAGGAAAGTGGGCAAATGGTACGAACAGGCAGTTTACAGGAGGGAAATCCCCAAACCCAGGCATGCAACAAACTGAAGCTCAAAGAAATGCACATGAAAACCACAGCAAGATGACACTGTCCACCTACCAGACGGTGGCCAGAACTGGAGAGCTGGCCGCTTCCCAGCTGGCCAGGTGGGGCACCTGTGAACCCCCGAGGGAATGTCCCTCCTGGGTGAATATCCAGGCAGTGCCCCACCAGGAAACATGGGGCAGGATGTTCACGAGCGTGGTTGGCGGGATATGTCTTTTGCTTTTGCAGAAGCAAATCCTCAAATGAGGATTTCTTCAAGAGTGATTTATGAAGGAAGCGTTCCAGGAAAAACCAGCAAGGGAGTGCGGAAGTGGGACTAGGAACAGGAGGCCAGGCCGGGGGGCCGCATCCTGCAAAGCCCCACAGAGGATGGCCTTGGCTCACGCCTGCCAAGTACTCTGGGATCAGAGCAGGTCACATTCCACCCTGTCCTGGGGCGCACATTCCCAGACGCTCCCAGCCCTGAGGTCGGCCCTCCCACAGAGAGCCGCAGGTGCCGGCTGTCAGGAGTGGCACCCAGGGGGAGACGTGTGCACAGAAACGGACAAGGATCTGGGACCACAGGCCGGGCACAGATGCATCTGGAAGCTGGGGCGTCCACTGCTGGAGAGAGGACGGGCAAAACAGGAGTGGGTGCCCACCCTGGGACATGCCGCAGGTGTAAGAAACAACGGAAAACCAGGTGTACACACGGCAACACGGGGCCATCTAAAATCCACCATGTGGGGTGAGCTCTAGACCCCAGCAGCACCGCAGCACACTGGGAACTCGTACCCACAAAGCGGCAACGCGTGTTTTGCAAGAATCCGGCCAAGTAACGAGACACACATTGAACAGATTAGAATGGCTCTGTGGGAGCAGGGCTGGGAGGGTGACGGGGAGAGGAGTGCAGCAGAGAAAGAAAACAAGCTAAGTGCAGGGGCTTCCGGAGGCCCCTGGCGGAGACGAGGACGGACCGAGGGGTGTCATTATGTCAACCTCAACGCCTCTCCTGAGGTCCAGAAAAACCCCAAACAAACCAACCAGCACCCCAGTCTCTGCCCGGGGTTCATGCTTGGGTGGCGCCCAGCTCACGGCTTGGGTCACTGAATCCCTGGCCAAGCCACACGGGGCAGGCACAGGGCCAGACAGGCAGCCTGCAGAGCCCCGCCCGACATTCTTCCCCGTTAGGCGGGGAGCGAACTTGGACTTGGACCCGCTAACGGAAGTAGCAGCGTCGGCCCAGCCAGGGCAGCTGAGCAGCGGCCTGCGCCCCAGTACCTCCGCAGGGAGCCCAGCCCCTACTGGGGACAGGGTGGCCACCAGGCAGGTGACCGTGTCCCGTCCACACCTCCGCAGCAGGCAGGACTCTTGCTGGCGAAGGGGCAGGGCCCCGAGGTCACATCTTGTTCCTCCCTCCGCAGAGGACAACAGGCTCAGGCAGATGCCATCGGCTTAAGTTTTATTAAGCAAACACGTGTATATTAATAGTTCTCACTGCGTTCCAGCCACTATTGTAAGTACTGTTGCTGATAAGTAAACTGTGGCCCAGAGAGGGTAAGTAACATGCCCAAGGTCACACAGAGAGCTCAGATAGGCAAGGTTGGTCCAATTAGCCATTCTGGACAGAGGAGGAAGCTCAGAGCCAGGCAGGTACCAGACTTCAAACTCAGAGCCTGCCGAATAGCCAAACTCTCTTTGTCCACTGCCTTGCCTCCTTGGAACATTCCAGAAACCTCTGGCCTTTGCCCCAGTGGAAGCTCCCAAGTTGCCCCCGCAAGATCAATCTGGTAAGATTCAGGGTGTGCGTTTCACAGACGGGGCCATGTGAGGCCCCTCACGTCCTGTGATTTCCTCCCTCAATCCTCCGCCTCTGGTTAACACCCCAACGGGAAATGCCTCTGGTCCCAGTTACTGCGGGAGAAGCCCGCTCGAGGCGGGGCTCATTCATTCATCATCCCTCAAGGATGTGCGGAGCCTTTTCCCCCCGGGACTGGTGTGGGTGCCGGAATGCAGCAGACCGTGGGCAAGAACTCGCCCCCTCTCACTGCCGCCTCCCCCGACCCTGCAAGGCCGTTGACATCATCCCGCCAGGCAGGGAGTCTGGGGCTGCGGTGGGGGTGAGCAGCTTTCCCGAGGTCGCACCTCACACCTGCCTGGCCAGCAGGTCAACAGGAGTCTCTGGCGGGATTGCAGGGCTGGAGCACAGGGAGGAGGGGCCGCAGGGGTGCAGTCGCCACTCCCTCCTCCAGCCCCTCGGCCTAGGGGGGACAGTTCTTGCCGTTCCTAGCGCAGGGGTTTGCACCCAGGGCCCCACCTCCTCTGGCTGCTCCCTGCTGGTCCGTGTCCCCCACCGGCTCAGGGGTGGCAGATGTTTGCCTTCTGCTTCCTCTCTGTGGCATTGGTGAAACCCCTTTGCCAAATGGGGACCCTAAGTCTGCAAAGGACGCGTTTCTCCTCCGCCTGGTCTGTCCTGTTTCTTGTCTCACTCGTGCTCTCTGCCTCTCTCGCTATCCCTGTGTCCCTGTTTGCCTTTCTTTGTGTGTCGCCCTCTCTGTCTCTGTGGTCTCCCTGCCTTCTGTCTCCTCCTCCTCCCCGACCCCCGGTCGTCCGTCAGCCCTCCCGTGTGGCAGGCTCGGCCGCCTCTCCCCTGGCCAGCCCAAGTGAGCCTCTGGTCTCCCAGCCCACTGTCTCTCTCATCGCAGCCTGCGCTAAGCTCTTCCTGACGGCAGCCCCAGGCCAAATGCGGGGGCCCTATTGGGGCCTGCGGGGCGTGGGAACCCATCGGGGGACTGGAAAGTTTCCTCGTTCTGCAAATGGCCGTCCCCATCTCTTGCATCCTCCACCCTGACAGCCCCGCTGGGCGGCCCAGACATCTCTCCTCCAGGTCCCTTGGCCTCCAGAAGGCTTTTAGGAGGTAGGAGCCTCCTCAGAGGGCATTCTGTTTTGTAGCAGGGGAAACTGAGGCCCAGAGAGAGTAAGTGATCCTCCCAAAGCCACGGAGAAGAGGGACTTGGTCTGTCTTGTGTGTGGTGTGTCCCTGGAGCCTAGAACTCCCCTGACTTATGCCTCAGCACAGCCCATGTGGACTGCTGCCCGGCTTTGCAAACGGAGGCTCAGAGAGGTGAAGTGACTAGTCCAGGATCACACAGCCTTTAAGTATCAGCTCAGGATTTGAGCCAAGGACTCTCTGACTCCAAAGCCCAAGACCACAGCTTCAGCCAGCAGCTGACACGGAATGGGGCCTGCTAGACACCACTCTCGCCCTCAAAAACGTCTCCCCCAAGCAGCATCCCAGCCTCCCCCAGGCCTGGGCCCTGAGGTCTTTGCCTGCTGCCAGAGTCCCCGGGCTGGTCCCGTCCACCAGCCCTTCTACCTCCAGTGTAGACAGATGGCTCCAGGGACACCTCAGGAGTTACAGTCCCTGGATCCCCAGCTCTGAAAGGCTCGGAGACCTGGAAACCACACAGCGCCAGCAGATGTTCCAGCCGCAGGCCTGGCTGCCAGCCCCGGGACAGAATTAGCTCCGTGTCGGGAGAGAATTTCCTCCCTGGTCCCACGCCCACGTGCGGGAGCTCACGCTGAGTCACTGCAGTGAGCAGGAGACGCTGGCTCCAAACAGGCCGCTCCATTTTCTCCTGGCTTTGGAAGGAGCCATGTTTGAGCTTAGGGTTCCCTAAGCATGGGCAGAAGTAAGGGGCTGGTGCCCCTGGACCCGGCAGTCCACCTGCGGAGAGGCCAGAAACCCCCCAGAAAGCTCCAGAAGCTGTCTCGTGCACAGATGCAGAGAGACCCCCCAAAACATCCACATCACTGGTGCCGTCCCCACATTAGATTGCTGCTCCTTGAGCCGTAAAAGCATTTTCTTCCTCCCCAGGGAGTTCCGTCTCCAGACCCGCTGCCCTCCCTGCTCGGGGCCCTACAGGCTGCCCCCGCACGGAAACCTCAGTGGGCTCCTTGCCCTCTGACCCCCAGTTTGGGTCTCAGGCTCTCAGGAGGGAACCGCAGGTGGGAGTTCATTCTCCAGCTCCCTCCCTGCAGGGTCTCCCCGGGGTGGCCACAGCCACGCTCTCCGGGTGCCGGGACCCCTCCTCTAGCCCCTCCGCGCAGGGGCCGTCAGTCCTCCTCGCCTCTGCTGCACGGAGGGCACAGCAGCCCTCCGCACCGTCCAGCCCGACCGGGTCCTCGGCGCTAGCCCCATCGCGTGGGTCGTCCATTCCTGCCGACACGCTGACTCGGACGCTAGACTCCCAATGCCTCCCCGGCCCTCAGCCCTACGTCTGCCCACAAGCTCTACCCATTTGCTGTCCTAAACAGCTCACCAATCGCTGCATCACTTCTGCTCCCGTAGGTGGCTTCGAAGCCATCCACCTGGTAGACAGATCATGCTCCACGTGGTAGACAGGTCGTTTCCAACTGCAAACCACACCACGTCGCTCCCTGCTTAAAACCCCACAGCAGCCGTTTGCCGTCCTTACAATCAAGACTGACTCCCCACTGAGGCCCAACCAATCTGCACCCGGCCTGCCTTGGGCCTGAGCTAAGACGCGATCCAAGCGCCACACCAAACCCTGACTCGGCACCAGGTTGCGTGGGCCCAGGAGAGTGTGGACACTTCCTTGCAAATACAGCCCCAAATAACAAAACAAAGCAAAAAACAAAAAAAAAATTAAAAAAGAAAAAAACTAACAGCCCCATTATTTTATTGGAGGCTCAGCTGTCCCTGCAGCCACCGCCCTTCCTGCCCCAAGCAGTCATTCCTGGCCACAAAATGTCCCCAGCAAGAACATCTGTACAGACATCTCTCCTTCCAGGCCAGAAAACCGCTCCAGCGCCCGTCAACGGGTCCGGCACACAAACACCGAGTATCCCCCCAGCCACCCAGCTTACGTGCAAAGCCACCGAGCAAACGGCCTGCGCCTCTCCCCGCAAACACTGCGCCAGCCCCTCACGGTGACCTGTAAACAGATCTTCTCCCCTGCTTACATCCCCCAGGCCCGGGAGGCCGAGCGGCGCCGTGTCCAGCTAATCCCCTGGAGTTGGCCCTGAGTGCACTCGTGCAGCTGATCCCCCAGCTGTGTACACAGCGTATCTGGAGGCAGCAGGCCCTGGGGGTGCTTACGTGGGCTCTCAGGATGTGGTCCAGAAGGCAGCCAGGGCTGGGTGGCTTCTCCCCAAGCCGCGAGCCAGCCTATGGCACGCACTTGGTGTGCTGCTCAGAGCGTGGGCTCGGCGCCGACACTCGGGGAAGGCCCTGGTGCCGCCTGAGAAGTCGTCGTCCCGGGCCCTGCCCGCCTAAATCTGGGCCAGCACAGCTCACGCAGGGGAAAGCCCGAATCTGGTGCTGCCCCAGCGGCCTGGCTTCCCTTCTCTGGCACCTTGAGATGCCTGGGAAGTGGCTGTCAGAGGACCGTCCCCAGCAACAGTGCCCCAACCTGCCCTGGGAGAGAAGAACAAGGATGTGGAGAACCCAGAGTCATCTGCTCTGAAGTCCTTGGTGTTAAGACCCACGCTTTGCTCCATTCTCTGTCGCTCTGCCCGACAAATGAGGAAAACATCTCGGCAGCCCCTTAGACTCACACCTGAGCCCTGGCCAGGGATGCGAGACCCAGTGGGCCAACCTGGCAAGGAGCTTTGGCCTCTAGAATATCAGGGTTAAATGATATTAATAATAATCAGTATCCTAGCTATGTTTTATTGAGCACCTACTATGTGAGCCGGGACATTGGGAAGTGCTGTACGAGCATCATCTCACCCAAACCCCATGGGATTGTGGCCATTTTAGAGCAGACAAGCTGGAGCCCAGCAAGGTTAAGAGTCTCATCCAAGGTCATGTGGCCAGTGAGGGGCAGGAGTGGGAATGTGAACCCAGATTAAGGATCTAGTGCTCTTTCTTTCATACCTCACAGGCCCTACCTGGCAAATGTCCTTAGATAGGTCCCTGATCTTTGGGGGCCTCAATTTCCCCATTTATAAAACAAGGATGTTCAGGTTGATTATCTGAAAGGCTCCCTTTCAGCTTTAAAAAACACCATGGCTGAATGGGCCGAATATCTGTTCCCAGCCTTGTGCTCAAGGCCAGCAAAAAGACAGCATAACTCAGCTCCATGCTGTGTGGTGCCGGGCAAGTTGCTTTGCCTCTCTGGGCTGTGCTGAAGTCACCTATGAAATGGCAATAACAAAACCTTCCTTTCAGGAAATCGGGGTGGGGAGATGTCTAGAGGAAGGGACCTTTGGGGACCCTCGCAGCTCTAGGATCTCTGGGCCAGAGGGTCAAGGTTGACTTATAATCCCCCCCCCGCTCCCCACTGCCACTCCAAGAGCAAGACTGGGGGTCCTTGCTGACTACGAGGTTGTCTCAGACTCGTCCCCCATTCCAGGCTGCACGGTGGCTAATTGCCCACGCGTGGCCGTCAGCCAAGCCAGGTTCAAAGCCCTTCCCGGCTCAGTGCCTGCGGACAAAGCCCCACTCTTCTCTGAGCCGCATCTGTAAAATGGGGCTAATAGGGTTACTGTGAGCACGTCACAGAACAGCGATGCGGACACGGCCCGCGGCTCGCAGTCAGTGCGCAGCAGACGTCTGCATAGCGAAATCAGATCGTGATGTTCTGCGAGAACTGGCGCGGCCCCGACCCACGACGGAAGGAAAGGGAGGCTGAGTCCAGTCTGTTGATTCTGACCCAAAGCAAAGGGCTGTGTCTTCAGAAACCAGCAGAGCTCAGAGACAAGCCTGGATGTTTCTGGAAGCAGGGGAGGGACGGGGCCAGGTGTAGGAGAGGTCCCTCTCTACCTCCTTCCGGATCAGTGCTGTCCTGGGCCGGATGAGGAAGCCAAGGCTTCCGCCAGCCCCAGCCCCAGCGCAGCGCCGTCTCCCTCCCCGGGACGTCCACGTCCCCTCTGCGGAGCATTTCCCCCCCTTTATTCAAATCCCTCGGTTGGAACCAAACCATCATCTGAAGGCTCGAGGGGGTGGTGCAGGGCATTCGGGCCCAGTGAGGAGGTGGCCCTGGCCGTGTGGCCTCAGGCCCACTCTGCACACCTCTGAGGTTCTGTTTCCACCTCTGTGATGTGGGGATCACCCAACGTCCCAGATACTGTGATGATGGAGGAAATAACCTCCGAGGTGCACCTAGAAAAACAGCCATTCCTCGGTAGGGTCTCAAACCATGCCAGTTTCCCTTTATTCCCATTTCACAGATGAGAAAACTGAGATTCCAGCTCAGCAGTTTTTCCAAAATATACCCAGCAAGGGAGCAAGTGGCGCTCCGGGCTGGGCTTCCGGCTCCTCCTGCCCTGGCTTTCCGTGGATTCATGTTACAGAATCCCTTAGAACCAGGTTTCAGTTCTAGCTCCAGCGCTTCCTGGCTGGGTGACCTTAGACAGGTGACTCCACCTCTCTGAGCCTCGGGCTCCCTCCCTCTGTAGAGCCTATCTCAAGGAGCGGGGAGGATTCGGTGCTGGCAAAGCGCGTGTCTCAGTCGCAGTCGCTGTGTTAATATCATAGCAAAGGGATTTGTCGCACGGGGTGAAACTGAGATGTGCTTCCGCTGCTCCCTCAGCGAAGTCCCCTGTTTTAGGGCCCCCGGAGAACTCGGCAGGACACAGGCCCCTTCCCAGCCCCTTCTCCTGTCCCGTGCACTCTGAGCACATCTCATCAAGGGGAGCCCTTGCCAGGCCCCTCGACAGCCTGTTCACTCCAGGCCACCGTGTTCCGGAGACTTCCTGCCTCCTGCCAGTTTCCCTCCACGGCTCCTGTCACTGGAGGAAGTGTGCCCGGCGTGGGCCCGGGGAGCCGGGAGTGTGGTTTGGCACCTTTGCCGGGGAGAGGTCAGCAAACAGAGGTTCTATTGGAGGCTGAGGAAGGGCAGCGGAGGGCCCCTCCCAGACAGGATGACTCAAACCTCCAGGAGGCTGAGAAGCTTCCGACAAGACAGTCTCGGTATCTGGCTGAGCTCGAAAGGCCAAAGAGTCTTCCTTCCAATCCTCTGATCCTCTGTTTCCCTTCCTCCATCCTTCCAAGAAATATTTGTTAAAAACCTATTATGCACCAGATCTGAGGACAGAGCAGGGAACAAAACAGACACATCACTGCCCTTGGGGGGTAGGTGACAGATGCTAAACAGATAAGTAAACAAATACGTGATAAGGAAGCAAGACGTCTGGGTCTGGACCTCAGCTCTGCCACTCACTGGCTGTGTGACCTTGGCCAAGTCACTGCACCTCTCTGAGTCTCAGTTTCCTCATCTGAAAAACAGGAGTGATAGTTTCTCCTCCCTCTCAGGATTGTTACAGGGATTTAATGAGTTTATGTTGGTGACATTTTAGAAGCATGTTCTAGTTCATAGAAGCACTATATAAATGCTGGAAAAATAAGCATAGCAGGCCGGGCGCAGTGGCTCACACATGCAATCCTAGCACTCTGGGAGGCCAAAGTGGGACCATCTCTTAAGATCAGGAGTTCGAGACCAGCCTGAGCAAGACTGAGACACCGTCTCTACAAAAAATAGAAAAATTAGCCAGGTATGGTGGTGCACACTTGTATTTCCTGCTGCTCAGGAGGCTGAGGCAGGAGGGTCGCTTGAGTCCAGGAGTTCGAGGTTGCTGTGAGCTATCATGACGCTACTGCACCCTAGTCTGGGTGACAGAACAAGGCGCTGTCTCAGAAAAAGTTTTAAAAATTAAAAACAAATAAATAAATATAGCAGCAGGTGGTGATACATGTGAATAAAATATAAAGAGAACAGAACATAAAGCACATGTGTGTGTAGGGGAGTGTTATTTTAGGGAGAGTGCTCAGAGAAGCCTCTCTGAGAAGGTGACATCTGAGTGGAGACCTAAATAAAGGGAGAAGGAGACATGCAACTGTCTGAGGGAAGAGCATTCTAGGTAGCGGGAACAGCAAGTGCAAAGGCCCTGGGGCAGGAGCAGGTTTGGCAGGTTCAAGAAACAGTGCGGATTAGTGCATCCATCCAGCCATTGCAAAGGCCGCTAGTGGGCACCTTCTAAGGGCCACACTCTTTGCCAGACACTGTGGGAGTGAGAAGGCCCAGTGCCCAGTTTCACATGGCACAGTGGGGACTCTGAGCTGTTGCCTACATTCCAGACCTCCGGCAGCTTGCATTACAGACAGGGCAGTGTCTTCCACAATCCCCACCCCTCCCTATTGTCCCCTTGACTCTGGGGCAATGAGTCAGTCGCCGTGTACCAGAGCGTCCCCTGGGCCTCTACTGTGGCAGAAATAAGAGCAATTGGGTGAGAGAAAGATGAACCAAGACATCTCGCTTTCAGTTTTCATGGCAGAGCGCGTATTTCTTTGTGGAAGCAAAAGATGTTCATGTATTAGTCATTAAGTCTCCTGCCTGGCCCTGCTGGTCGCCGAGTTTGTCGTCCTGGCCCTGACTTTGTGGGGAAGGGGGCTGGGGAAATAAGGGGAAGCTTCCTGGAGGAGGTGGCGTTTGAACTGAGCCTTGGAGGGTGCAAAGCCTTTGCCAGATAGGGCAGCAGAGGCATGTCTGTAGAGAAACTGTGTGCAAAGGGACAGAAGCTTGATAAAGTGTGACTAGGGGCTGCGGTGGGGGGAGGAGGGATGGCAGAGGTGGCTGAGAACAAAAAGAGAGGTTCAGATCGTGAGACCCCTTAGAGGCCACCAACCACATGCTATAGGCAATAGGGAGCCATGGACGGTTTTAAGTAGAGGGTGTCCATCTTTCTAAAAATAAAATTCCAGCTCCTAACCCAGGCGGCTGATATGGAGGCTGGAAGCAGGAGAACGGCAGGGGCCTGGTGAGCTGAGGGTCTCGCCAGTGGCAAGCGTACCCACAAGGCACAGTCTTTGGAGGCTCGAGGCCCCAGGGGTCCCACTGGAGAGCCGGGGAGTCTGGCAATCTCCCTATTTTTCTTAAGGATTTTTCCTCAGCCCACGTGGACAGGTTTGCTTCCAGAGCCATTTCCACGGCAACCACCAATGCTTCGAGAAAGGTCTTGGATGAGCAGATGAGTAAGGAGCAGAGATACTCTGATGCGTCTTCGTGGGAGAAGCCAGGTCAGAGAGGGGCTGAGACACATCTCCCCCAGAGTCCCCGATGCCGCAGACGAAATCTGGTCACCATGGCAACCACTGATTTTGCCCTCTCTGGGCCCCACAGACCCAGGGCCTTTCGGCGTGGGCGGGGGGCAGGGGGAGAGCCGGGGGGGAGGCAGCGCCGAGGGGCTGCTGGAACCCACAACTCTCCAGGCAGGCGTGTCCCGGGACAGGTGTGAGAGTCCAGAGAGCCCAGGAGATGAGCACGGATGCAGGTGAGGGAGCGGCCTCTGGGTCTGATTTGCGGATTCCAGAAGAGCATCCCCTTCCACCTGGTCTACCCTGAGCTACGTCTTGAATTCCACATCGGAGTTCTGTGTTGAACTCTCCCCGATAAACTGCAAAGTGATAACACTGAGCACGGAGAACGGGGCGCACACAGGGAGAGAGGGGCTTCTTGGCTGCAGGTAGACAACAGAACGACGGCAGGACCAGGACTCAGGTGCCAAAGCTGCTCCTGCTGCGGCAGCGCCAGTGCGCGGTTAACAGGAACGTGTGCGCGCATGCGTGCGAGACAGTAACACTCAAAACCCCCAGGCACAGCCTGTGCCAGGGCGGCACAGAGAGGGAGACATGGTGGGACGGGTGCAGCAGGAGGAAGGGAGGGCTGGGGTGGGAGCCTGCCGGGGGGAGGCCGGCAACCTGGGGTCGCTGCCCCAGGACAGGGCCGTGGGACTCACAGAGAGCCCCGGCTGGCGTTCTAGGCCCCTGGGCCTTTGCTCTTGCAGATCTCACTGCCTGGGGTGTGCTTCTCACACGAGCCCCTTGCCCCTCCCAGCATCACCAGGCACCCGACACAAATCCAGGTGCAGCCGGGAGGTGACAGCAAGAGGGGAGAGAGCCACCGTGCCAAAACGCTCCCGGCATCCCGCTGGGAGCTCGGCCCTCCTTACCTCCCGACACCCTGATAAGCCACCAGCCCCCTGCCCGAGGAGGAGGTGATCGTTATCCCCATTTCACAGATGTTGAAACTGAGGCTCTGAAAGGAACTGGACCAGGATCCCCAACCAGTGCCTGGTGGAGCTGGGACTCGAACTCAGATCTGTGGGACTTCAAAGCCTGTGCTCTAAACGCCCCTAGCTGCAGTCACACAGCGATTTCTATGTCCTTGTCACAGCTGCTCCTGGGCCAGCTGACGGGTGCCTTTCACCGCGGGCACTCCTCCCTCTCCCTCACCCTCCTCCTCCGTCCCTTCAGCATGGCTTCTCCATGGGGACCCAGACACCCTCACCTGCTGCCTGTCACGGGGCCCTGGGGTGCAGCCCTGGGGTGAGAGGAACAGAAACTGAGAGGCTGGGGACAGTGGTATTAACCCTTCCACTTATCAGGCGCCAGCTGCATACTCAGTTCCTCCACTCAGAAAGGATCTTCAAGGTAGATGTTTTCATACCCATTTTTCTGACGTGGAAACTGAGGCAACCGAGAAGCAAGGGCAGTGGCTCAAGATCCCACAGCTGGGAAGGGGTGGAAGTGGGATTTGAGTCTGGGCTGTTGTGACTCCAGGGTCCATGTCTTTAATGGCGGTGACTGTCCCTTACGTTCTAGGGCACCCTGCTGGGTGCAGGGCTCTGTGATCCGGCACCTGTCGGCCCCACCTGTGCACAGGTGAGCAGCGTCTCACACACCTACAGCCCCACCTCACACAGCCCTTGGTGACCCCGACTCACCTGCCTCTGGACAGTGCTGTCCCCAGAGGCCGGGCTCCCAGGGCAGGCGGGGGGCTGAGGAGGCCTGTCCAGCCAGGCGGACCCCCGAGAGATTCCAGAGCCTGGAGTGACCCCAGACACCCCGTGTCCAGGCTGCAGCCCCGGGCACGGTGGCCCTGGAGCCGTCGGGCAGGTTCCAGCCCCGGCATTCCCTGGACGCAGCCCAGGCAGCTGACGAACGGGCTGGCACCGCCGCCACGGCCGGGGCTGTGGAGTACGAGATCCCACCCTGTTCCCAGGCTCGGGGGAGGAGGGACCGGCTGCCCTCCCCTCGACCCTGTCACCAGGCTGTCACCTCTCCGCAGGCAGAGCCCAAGCCGTGCCCGGGACGGATCTTGCTGGGAAAACCTCCCCACCCTCCGCCACCCTGCCCGTGCACAGGAAACAAAACGCTGGTCGGAGACCAGAGGAAATTCCAGAACCCGAAAGTCGTCGCTGGAGAGGCTCCGGGATCCAGGGGCTCCCGCCCTCGCGCCACAGAAAAGGGGAGCGCTGAGCGAACCGGGGGCTTCAGGCTTGCTCGGGGCAGCAGCGCCACGTGCCCACCCCGGCCTGGTCCCTCGCGTGTGGCGACCTCGCGTCACCGAATCACGGACTCCTCGGCTGCAAAGTGTGTCGGTGTCAGGGTTTCCTGGGATCACGTGTGTGGGCTGCACAGGGTCATCCGGTTCGCGGGAGACTGAGGGATGTCTTGGGGCTTAACGTGCTCAAACAGGAATGTCCCAGGCCAGTCAGAGCCGTCGGTCACTCCCCCTCGGCAGAGAGCCCGGCTCAGACAAACAGGACCCTTGGCCCTATTGTTTAAAGAGAGCTGCTTCTGGAGTCAGATAACAGCAGAACCTCTAGAAAGACTCCTTGAGTCATTAGAAAGCTCTTTTTTTTTTTTTTTAAACTAAAGTGACCTTGAGCAACCTGCTACATTCTTCTCAGGCCTGGCTCAGCCCTCTGGGGTCCCACAGGACAAGGTGGCCACCCCCTTCCCCAGGCCGTGGCCACTTCCTCCCTTTGACCTGGGCCGACACTTCCCCTGCATCGTTCTTAACCCCCTGACGGCTGGCCCCCTCCGGGCCGTGGCAAAGCTGCTCTCCCCGGGCCGGGGAGGTTTGTCGCCGTGTGTGTTTGCTAACGTACTGGCTTGGCACAGAAGGCGGGGGGAGGCTCACTTGCAAAAGGGAACATAAATTAAAAGTGAAAGGAGGAAGGGAAACATGGGTGGGGACAGAAATCGGAGCCAGGACCGAGGGGGGAAGTGCAGGTGATAAGAAATGTCCTAAATGCTTCTGCAGCGGGTGCACCACGCACCGAACCCCGCCTCCCACTCTAAAAAGGGGCACCAGTTCCACGGGTCACCTGCCTCTTGCTCAGAACGAACCCACTCAGGGGGATTACGAAGCTCCCTGGTGCTGGGAGCAGAAGGGTGCAGCCTCGAGTTTCTGGAAGTTTCGAGGGAGGCAGGGAACACCCTTCTGTCCAAGCCAGTGACCCTGCCCCAAACTGCACTTCAGGAAAAGCCACTTTTCTAGAATATCTGAGAAAAGGCCTGAACTGCGAGGCCTTCAAGTCATTCTCCCGGACGTCATTTCTCAGAACCGATGGCTTCGGCAATGTCAGCTGCGGTAAGTGGATGACACCGTTCCCCACGGCACACGCCGGAACGCAGCCCTTCCCTGCCCCAGCTGGTGGTGGACCTGGGCGTCATTGCACTCGCTTATCTGTTAACATGTTTTGTGAAACAGATGATCCTGACAAGGACATGCGTGGCCGTGCGTGGAGTGACCTTCCAGCCTGCTTTGCCCACGACAATCCCTGTTTACGACTCTTGTCCTGACGTACTTATCAAGCATGCCCCTTTCGCTCGCAAAGCAACCCAATCTGGGTAAGAGCCCCATGAGGCAGGTACCATCATGATCCCCATTTGGCAGATGAAGAAACTGAGAATCGAAAGGCAGTGGCTATTACTTAGGAAGGTAGCCATGTGCCAGCCACCTGCGTCAGGGTCCAGGATTTAGATACAGGTGGGTTCTGCTCATAGATGGCTATTCTCACTATGGCTGATTTCCACTCACAAACACTAAGCCTTGCTGGGCACGGTGGCTCACGCCTGTAATCCTAGCACTCCAGGAGGTCGAGACAGGAGGATCACTTGAGCTCAAGAGTTCGAGACCAGCCTGGGCAAGATCGAGATCTCATCTAAAAATAGAAAAAAATTAGCTGGGTGTGTTGGTGCCTGCCTGCAGTCCCAGCTGCTGGAGAGGCTGAGGGTGGATCGCTTGAGCCCAGGAGTCTGAGGCTGCAGTGAGCTGTGATGACACCACTGCACGGTAGCCCGGGAGACAGAGCAAGACTCTGTCTCCAAAAAAACCCAAAACACTGAGCCTTAGTTTACAGATTGAAAGGTGCCCTTCCGAGGCCCCCAAGGTTGCAGCCTGAGAAGGGCCCCAAGGTGCGCAGATTTCAAAGTGAGCTTCCTTCAAGCTGGGCTCACAAGCTGTGGGCCCTTGGACGAGTGGCATGGCCTCTCTGAGCCTTGATTTGTCTCATCTGTAAAATGGGGCCAAGTCTCTCAACTCCCTTACTATTGGGTGAACGAGGAGCAGAAGCAGGACTGGCACCTGGACCCTGCACCTCGGCCCCAGAGCCTTCAGCTGCACCAGGAGGGGGTCGTGTCCTCCCCAGGATGTGCGCAACCCTCAGCAGAACCGGCTGCACGCTCGCGGGATCATTGTAAAACAAAAACCCAGACCCTTATTAGAAAATTATTACATTAAGGACTTCGAGATGGCGACCACCGAGCATGAATCCAAGCAGCGGCCTTCTGAGCCCGGTGTGGCTGCGCTGCTCACCCCCCCACAAAGCCGGCCCGCCCCTGGGCTCCGGGAGTTTGGGGGAAGAGCCCTCCGCACTCCGGACCTCAGCGGGACAGGGCTTGGTGGGGCCAGAGGAGGGAGCAGAGGACACCTGCTCACTGTGGACAGCAGGAGATGGGCAGGAGGGGAGGAAGCACACAGAGGGACAGAGTGACAGGGACAAAGCTGCGAGGGAGAGGGAAGAAGACCAAGGCACAGCAAGACAAACATCCGCGGGACAGAGACCCAGAGGGGAGAGGAAGAGGAAGAGGCTAGAGGGAACCTCCCACTGACCCCTAGGCGGGTTCAGGAAGACCCAAGGGCGCCACCCCAGCGTGGGCAGGGCAGGCCCCGTGAATGGGCATCCTTCCGGGGGAGGGGCGGCATGCGCACACGTTTATGAGCACAGGAAGGGTGGCCCTGGGTATTTCCAGAATTCCCAAGGACCAGAGAGCTATGGGCGCGGCGTCAACACAGCAGAGATGGGAGGGGCTGGGGCTGGGGAGCTAGAGCCACCTGGCAACCCCTCGGAGCACGCGCCGGTCAGAATGGCCCATGGGAGCTCCCCCGTGCCTCTGGTTGATTTCGACCGGAAAGGTACGTATTGTTTAACACATGGCCGGCTCCGAGGCAGGCCGGAGGCAGCGTTTGGGAAGGTCCTGGCAGAGACAAGGTGGGCCGAAAGCCATCTCAGGCTGTGTTCTCGATGGAGCGTGGGTTTCAGGCACTACCTTCTCTCCGTGCATGGATACCAGCAGCAAGGAGAACCCACCAGAACGCTCAGAACACTGCAGCGCCACACTCAGGGATCATGGGTTCTCCCGGAATGAGACGGCAGGTCCACCGTGGGACATCGGCTCAACCGCCCATGGCCACAGGAAGCCACCATGGTGCCTTAATGACATCAAGGAAAGCTGGAGTCAGGCAGAGCCGGGTTTAACAATCCCAGACGTGTTCATGTTGATGGCCGAGGAGAAAACAGCTATGACAACCCCAGGCCTTAGAGTTTATGGTACGCTTGCTGTCAGTATAATCACACCTGCTGTTCGCCTCACCGGCAACCGTTTGCAATTCTAATTTGGCTTTTTAAATTTAAATTTCTTGCCAGGCAACTCAACTCTGTCTAACTGGTGATGCCCAAACCATCTAAAAATATAAAAATATTAGAATGAAAAGGCTTATTCCTACCCTGCCACCAGCCACCCGGTTCCCACTGCACCGATCTTCTTGTGTTTGTTTCTCACGTCTCCCTCCAGAGTGGCTTTGGACAAATACAAATATACATATTTTAATTTCTCTCCACTTTTGTATCAGTGGGAGTATACTAAGCCACTATTTTGCAACTGGCCTTCCTTACTTAATAATATATTTTGGAAATGATTTCATATTAGCATGTAAAGAGTACCCCATCCTTTTGACGGCTGTGTAGTATTCCATTGTTGGACTGGCCAGCATTTAATTAACTAGACATGCACTTGACCTGCTTCCAGTCTCTTCCTGTTACAGTGTTACAATAAATTATTGTGCATGTATTACAATGTTATTATTAACCATGCATGCATATCATTTCCCGCATATTCCCTCATCTTTCATAATGAGAAAACAGATTGTAAGCTCTCCCTTTGCACGGGCTATGCCGTGTTTTGATCCATCGAGAATATCCTTAGACTGTGGTCCCCACAGAACCTGGCCATGTCTGTGGTAGGAGGTCTTGTGAAGGTCAGGGAACCTTGGTTCTTATATCCAGCTGTTCCGGCTGTTCCCACTCCTGGTCCTCTGTTTCCATATTTATCAAAAAGAGATGATGATTGTTCCCAGGGCCACTGAGGGGATCGGGGGTCAGGACAGAATTCTGCAGGTGTGTGACACTATCCACAGTGTGAGGGAGGAGATGTGTCCCAGAAGAGCCCTCCTCAATCGCAAGGAGCACATGTGGAATGTGTGGGTTCCCAGAGAAGCCAGCCGGGCTGCAGGAAGGAGTCACTGCAGAGGGCAGGGCAGCCACCAGCCAGCAGCTGGTTTGCAGCTTGTCCCCGATCCCACAGAGGCCAGAGCCTGTGCCCACAAGCAGCCACGTTCAGAGGTGGCTCTGTGGCCCTGGGTGCCAGGGAGCAGCCCCGAGCAGCCCTGAGCAGCTGCCAGGGCTTGAAGCTTTTTTGTGCTTTTTTTCTGTTTAAAAATTAAACAGTGACCACACTCCCAGTGTGCGGAGAAACCCCTCCCCTCCATGAATTGATCCCAACTTTCCCAGCCCCTCAGGAGAGAATCCAAAGGAATTTTCCAGCCCCACCCATGGCTCATAAAGAGCGAAGCCTGGCGAGCGACGGGGTGCCCACCCGCCTCCAGGCAGGGTCCTCGTCTCCGTTTGTAGCACCCACGTCTTCCCCACCTGCCTCCCCAAGGGCCCCAAGTGCTGACAGAGGAGTCTTTGTCCCCCTCGTCCCGGCCGCCTTGCCCTCTGCCAAGACCATTGCCCGTGACAAATCTGCTGACGCAGGTTTCCGAGGCCCTGCTGTCTATAGACTGAAGCAGAAACTCTTGGAACTGCTGCCTCCCTGAGCTGTGAGAACCATCGCCGTCGGTCCTCCGGGTCCCTCCATGCCTCACTGTGCCCCAGCCTCCCAACAGCCCTGATGACCACCCCCACCTCACAGATGAGGAAACAAGCTCAGAAAGGTCAAGCAACTTCCCTAAGATCACGCAGCTAGAAAATGGAGGAGCTAGAACTTGAACCCAAAGCCACGTTCAGCGTGTGATGGTTAAGGGCGCAAGCTCTGAAGCCTGACCACCGGAGTTCAAATGCCAGTTCTGCCACTTACTACCCGTGAGACCTCTTTGTTACTTAAATTCTGTGCCTCGGTTTCCCCACCTGTAAAATGGAGCAGTGCCATTACATACCTCATAAAGTTGCTATTAGGATACGATAAGGCAAAGAGCATAAAACACCTAGAACAAGAATGTCTGGCCCATGGTAACTTAACATTATTAGATAACCAATAATCTAACATAATATTAGATATATTATTCCATAACTTAGTAAGTTATCTATTATTATATTATTGTTGTTGTTGAGTATGATTACAAATCTTACCATTATATGACTTTGCCCCAGACATGAACATGATTTGGTTGTAAGGGCCCGGGCTTATCCCAAGCCTTTTTAATTAAAAACAAAACAAAACAAAACAAAAACTCCTCTTGGAGTTTCTCTCACACCAAGGTACAAATGCCCGATGACAGACTATGTATATCTCATTCATACATTCGAGAAACGTTACTGAGCACATATTATCTGCCAGGCACCAGGCTAGGAGCTGGGAATACAAAACTACAGTTCCCACTCCCAGGAAACCCAAAGCTAGGAACCACAGACAATGAGCAAAACCATGACCATGTAAGCCCATGGGGCCGGGGAACGCATGGCCATCGTATGGACTCCACCTGCTAAGTCAGGGAAGGCTGCCTGGAGGAAGCGAAACTGGAAGGACAAGTGAGAGTTGGCCAGGTTTGGGTTCCAGGCTGAGGCCACAGCAGAGGCACAGATGCATTGCACGTTCACAGAATACGGCTGCAGAAGAATGTCATGAACGGAATTGGGATTTACAGCTTTAATAGCAGAAACTCAGGCCCTGGGTGGAGCACAGGTGGGGTTTTAGCAAGAAAATATGGGCCCTGGTCTCTCCCTAAAATCCCAAGGGGAAGGCACGGGCAGGAGAAGGAGCCCTGAGCCCCTGCCCCAAGCCCAGGGAGGTATCCAACAGGTAAGGGCTGCTTTCCCCCCACCTCCAGCAGGAGGCCCAGCCCACTCCAGGGATCAGGGACTCAGAAGTAACATCCCAGGTCTCAGGCCTTGACTGCTTCCTCCTCCCTCTGCTTCTCCTTCCTTGGCCAGAATCACAGACATCTTCTCCACTTTGCCCTTCCTCTCCCCAGCTCCGACCTTCTGGGACAGGAGCCAGCAGCCTGGGAGAAACTGAGGCCCTCAGGCCACGCCCACATCCACACTGGCTCCGCCCCCTTCCTGCACCTTCATTCATTCTGGGAGGGGGATAGCAGCCGGACTGCGGAAGCCCCAATGCAATCACAATCAAAGAAACAGTCCAGCAGCCCACAGCACTTGTAAATCATTTAAATTTGCACCGCCATCTCTCGAAGAACAGCCAGGGGTATTGTCGTGGATGTCACTGGTGCCGGGTCCAGGTACCCTTTACCGGCAGGGGCACCCGTCCTCCAGCGGCAGAGAATGTCAGATGCTGACAGCTCACAGCTGCCCTCTTCTCCCGACCGACACCGGCACAATTCACATTCCAGGTCTCCCCGTGGGACCGGGCTGAGGCCACATCCTCGCTTAGCTCCCTCCCTCCCTCCCCTTGTCCTGAGAGCAGAGCTGGGACCAGGCCAGGGGGGCCACCTGCCTTGTGTGCAAATTTAGGTGCAAGGTGCCAAAAATCTCACTCACCCAGACAAATAATAATGTAATGGAATATTTTTTTAAAAAATCAAAATTAATGCAAAAGCAATGCATGATGAGTTAAATGTCAACATTTTAAAGAAAGGTGGGATCCGCTCTGCCCTTGCACGCCCCCACCTCTCGTCTCACCCTAAGCCTGCCCCTGCCGAGGGCACACCGTGTGCACCGAATCACTGTCTCAGGCTCTGCTGCTGGGGAACCCCACCCAAGGCAGGTATCCAGATCAGAACCCACTACAGGGCCTCTTAGAATGTTCTGTGACTCTTTCTTCTCCTCTATGTGACCCCCCCTCCGCAGAGACCCTGAGACCCCTCTCCCAGCTCCCCCCCACACGGCCCCCTTCCAGCCAAGGCTCTCTCCTGGATGCACAAGGAAATCGTTTCAGCCGATGCCCCAGCTCCCTGCATGGTCCCCCCGGCTCTTGCAGCGGGTCCTTCGGCTCATGCCTGCCTCTCCCAGATGTCCCCTCTCAGCCCGTCGGTGCCCACCCAGGCCCTCCCTGAACTCTGAGGAGCCCAAGAGAACTTTTTAACTCTGTCAACATCACGTTTGGGGATTTCATGAACCAATTACATTTCCCAAAAAGCTTTGAGACTTGTCATGGAGTTGCCCGCTTCTATGTTTGCCAAGTAAGGACATTGCAAAGTGAAACCCGTCCTTCACCCTCCCCGCTGCCTCAGAAAAGAGACAACACGTTAATAGCGACAGAAGCGGGTGGGACCCAGGCTCGACTTTCCCAGCTGAAAATATTTCACTTTATGAAAACGTCACTCCATGGACTGTGCTTTTTCTTTTTTTGTTTCTCTGCAGACTGGTTAAAAACTCGGCCACAGACGGGATCCCATGGGCTGGAGTTGTCAGCTCTCTTGTTAGACATCAGGGGAAACTGAGACCCAAAGAGGAGCTCCGTCTTCCCCATCCAAACCCCAGTCCTTGAATGCTTCCCTGAGGGAAACTGAGGAACAAACAAGGTGCCGGGGAGACAGAGGAACCAGGTCCCAGTTCCAACTCTGCTTCCAATTTTCAGTGGCCTGTACCGGTTTCCACCCCTCTCTGAGCCACAAGCCTTTGATTCTTTCAGGTGACTCGGAGCTGGAAGGCGCCATTTGGCCCAACGTGGAGGACCTGGGGTACAGTCACTGCCCGAGCTCACGGACCCACTTTGCTGGAGAACTGGGACCAGACACCAGGCCTCTCTCTCGGACATCATATCTAGGGACTCAGTCTCCTCTTCTGGAAATGGGTTCTAGGCTCCCTGTCAACTCCTGGCTTGCAGACCATGGAGCAGGAGTCCAGGGGAGAGCTTGGCAGCGGCTAAGCCACCTGAAGGGAGAGGCTGGCCCCACAGCCAAGGGCCTCAGACGAGAGGCACATGGGGCTACTTCCAGTCCCAGCGAGACCAGTGAGTCACCGTCCAGGCTTGGCAGGTCACCAGCCTGCAGAGACCCAGCCCAGGCCAGAGGTCCAGGGCTTTGGCTTGGGGACTCCAAAGTTTACCTCTGGGCAAAGCCAAGAACTGACCTGTTCCCGGTAGAAAAGCCCTCAAGGGTCCAGGTGCTGGCTGTGTTCTCACTGGTTTCTTCCCTCTGGGAGCCGGCTGTGATGAGAATCAAGGCTGTGGAAGGAAGCGCGTCTCAGTTGTCCAGGAAACATGTCCCAGCTGCCTAGCCACAAATGTAGGAGGATGGACGGGAACAGGGCTCACCGAAGCGGCATCTGTTCAAGTGGTGTGGTTAAAACCGCCTGGGTTCAAATCCTGGCTCTGCATTTACCAGCTGTGTGACCTCGGGCAAGTCACTTAACCTCTCTGTGCCCCTATCTCCTCCAAAACGCAATGGAGACATGAGAAGAGGATCCCATCATTTGTGAGCACCCCCTGCAGACCTGACGATCCATGAATGCTCTACCGCAGGTTTCCCCAAATGAGCCGCCCAGATGGGAGGCCAGAGCGCAGACTGGGCACCTCTCCCCAGATCTGACCAAGACTTCCAAGGGCCTCAGTTTCCATCTTTAAATGTACGGATCAATTATGGCTTGGAATGCAAAATTCTCAAGCTTTTTTAATAGAAAAAAAGTATATGCCCTAAAAATAATGTTATGAGTCTTAAAAAACAAACACATGATCTCAAAATAATCTTAGTGAGGGTTTGGTTTTCCTAAGGGAAAGAGATCCTGCCCCCGAGGTCTGCACGCCTCTGCTGTTCCTCCCCTCACAAGTGCCGTTGAGCGCCCACAACACGCTGGGTGCAGGGTGGTGGGCGGCCGAGCACATTTCCTGGACAGCTGAGACCCGCTTCCTTCCACAGCCTCGGGTCTGACCACCGCCGGCCACAGGGAAGAAACCGCCCAGAACCCCGTTGGCACCTGACCCTCCCATCAGGAACAGGTAGGTGCTTGGTTTTGCCCAGAGATGCTCCACTCAACCACAGCTGGGAGACCACAGCTGGCTCAGGGCACCGGCCACCACTCCTGGGGGAGCCAGACGATGCCCAGGGAAGCCTTCCAGGTGTTTCCAGAAACATGTCCCGGGGGCCTGCCTGGGACCACAGCTCCTCTCATTTCACCCTGGCCCCTCCCCACCACCTGAGGGGCAGCCCGCTCAGGAACACACCTCTCAAAAGGTGAAACAACTTTCCCAAAGTCCCACAGCACGCGAGTCCACGCCATGGCTAGGGATGGGGTTAGCTAGTAACAAAGTAGCTCGTGCCTAGCAACAAAGTAGCTCGCGCCTAGTAACAAAGTAGCTCCCGCCTAGTAACAAAGTAGCTCACGTCTAGTAACAATGTAGCTCGCCCCTAGCAACAAAGTAGCTCGCGCCTAGTAACAAAGTAGCTCGGGCCTAGTAACAAAGTAGCTCCCGTCTAGCAACAAAGTAGCTCACGACTAGCAACAAAGTAGCTCGCACCTAGTAACAAAGTAGCTCCCGCCTAGCAACAAAGTAGCTCCCGCCTAGTAACAAAGTAGCTCACGACTAGCAACAAAGTAGCTCCCGCCTAGTAACAAAGTAGCTCGCGCCTAGCAACAAAGTAGCTCCCGCCTAGTAACAAAGTAGCTCCCGCCTAGCAACAAAGTAGCTCGCGCCTAGTAACAAAGTAGCTCCCGCCTAGCAACAAAGTAGCTCGCGCCTAGTAACAAAGTAGCTCCCGCCTAGTAACAAAGTAGCTCACGACTAGCAACAAAGTAGCTCAGGCCTAGTAACAAAGTAGCTCCCGCCTAGCAACAAAGTAGCTCCCGCCTAGTAACAAAGTAGCTCCCGCCTAGCAACAAAGTAGCTCACGCCTAGTAACAAAGTAGCTCCCGCCTAGCAACAAAGTAGCTCCCGCCTAGCAACAAAGTAGCTCCCGCCAGCAACAAAGTAGCTCACGATTAGCAACAAAGTAGCTAATGCCTAGTAACAAAGTAGCTCCCACCTAGTAACAAAGTAGCTCACGACTAGCAACAAAGTAGCTCGCGCCTAACAACAAAGTAGCTCGCGCCTAGCAACAAAGTAGCTCCCGCCAGCAACAAAGTAGCTCCCGCCAGCAACAAAGTAGCTCGCGCCTAGCAACAAAGTAGCTCACGACTAGCAACAAAGTAGCTCCCGCCAGCAACAAAGTAGCTCACGACTAGCAACAAAGTAGCTCCCGCCTAGTAACAAAGTAGCTCGCGACTAGCAACAAAGTAGCTCACGCCTAGCAACAAAGTAGCTCGCGACTAGCAACAAAGTAGCTCCCGCCTAGCAACAAAGTAGCTCGCGCCTAGCAACAAAGTAGCTCCCGCCTAGCAACAAAGTAGCTCCCGCCAGCAACAAAGTAGCTCCCGCCAGCAACAAAGTAGCTCGCGCCTAGCAACAAAGTAGCTCACGCCTAGTAAAAAGGAGCTCACGCCTAGTAACAAAGTAGCTCGCGCCTAACAACAAAGTAGCTCGCGCCTAACAACAAAGTAGCTCGCGCCTAGCAACAAAGTAGCTCTCGCCAGCAACAAAGTAGCTCACGACTAGCAACAAAGTAGCTCACGACTAGCAACAAAGTAGCTCGCGCCTAGTAACAAAGTAGCTCGCGACTAGCAACAAAGTAGCTCCCGCCTAGCAACAAAGTAGCTCGCGACTAGCAACAAAGTAGCTCCCGCCTAGCAACAAAGTAGCTAGCGCGGGGCACTCACTAAGGGCTTCCCTGTGTGGCCCTCTAGCAGGTGCAGGGCGGGTGCGCTCCTGCGGTTGTGAGCCCAATTCCAGCTCCCCCGGTTCTAGCTTCTCCCCTTTAAACACCTGTGGCAAAGAAAGAAGGGGGAGGGAGAGAGAGAAATAAAAGAAAAGAAAGAAAGAAAGAAAGAAAGAAAGAAAGAAAGAAAGAAAGAAAGAAAGAAAGAAAGAAAGAAAGAAAGAAAGAAAGAAGGGGAGGGGAGGGGAGGGGAGGGGAGGGAAGGGGAGAGGAGAGGAGAGGAAGAGGAGGGGAAGGAAAGGTACTCGTCCATACATCCATCTCCCACTGCCTCATCCCACAACCTGTGAGGCAGTATCATTCTTAACCCCATTTTGCAGATGAGGAAACCAAGACCATATAGCAAGGAAGTCAAGCAATTGCAGCCAAGCATTCGGATTCCAGAAACTTCAACCCCCTCACCACCCTGCCTCTCCGAGCACACCTCCATGAAACGCTCTTCTCCCACACTGCTCCCAACACCGCGCAAGGCAGGAAGGGACGCCCATGGGTTGGAGGACAGTTTTACCAGGTCGGCAGAGAGTGACAGGGACCCCAGGCTCCTCATCCAGGGCACAGGACACAGCTGGGGCAACCACTTCTCCTCCCAGGCTCTGTCTGAAAGGCCGATGGGTGGGCAATGTGGACACGGTTATGCCGCGATTGCAACACCAGCTTCCATGACCTCCCAGGCCTGCCCTAACCCTCTGAGCTCTGCTAATATGCGGCTTTGTCATGTTTTGGGAAAGAAAAAAAAAGTCAACCCAATTCCGGTCATTCTGTCTACAAGAAAAGGGAGGGACAGAGAGGCCCCAGTGGAGGTGTGAGGAAGTGGGAACTATAAACTTCTCCTATGAAATTAACTCAGTAATTTCCTGTCCTTGGGTCCTTGAAGGAGAGGAGGCTGCAGCTTGCTTGCCACCGGGGAGATCCCTAGCCAAAGGGTCCCCTCACCTGTGTCCACAGTACCTGAACATCCACTTCATGGGCGCTGCGCTGGCCCAAGGCATCCTGCCCGCAAACGCCCCCTCCCGCAAGCTATTGTCAATTACAGACAGCTCGGTGTGCGTGAGTTCATTGCTTTGGTTTCCAGCTGGGTATCTGGCTGAACAGGCTTCTGAGGGAATGGGACACGAGACCGGGGAGTCATCCGTGGAGGACAAAGTGACAGCCCTGTCATAAAAGCCACCATGCTGTAGTGCTGTGGTTGCTGTAGGGAGGGTCTGTGACCACGCAACTCATGGAAGATTCTATCATCACCTCTAATTTATTCGTTTATTTAAATAGAGACAGAGTCTCGCTCTGTCACCCTGGGTAGAGTGCCGTGGCGTCAGCCTGGCTCTCTGCAACCTCAGACTGCTGGGCTTAAGCAATCCTCCTGCCTCAGCCTCCCAGAGTACTAGGATTAGAGGTGTCAGCAACCGCACCCGGCCACCTAATTTATAAATAAGGAAATTGAGGCAGAGAGAGAGAGAGGGAAACTGATCCAAGATCACCCAGCTCAGTAATCAGGGTACTCAGGACTCGAACCCAGGCCTAACGCCAAACTCTGCATAGAGCAACTCCAAAGAGCTACAGCTGCAGATGGGTGGGTGCATTTCAAAGACAGAGAAGGATGTTGGCGAATGAAGACATCATGATTTGGAGAATGAAGGAGCGAGTGAGCACGCGTCCTCTCTGTGGGCCTCGGTTGCCCCAGCTGTAAAATGGGACTATTGGCCCTGTGTCCCACGCTCCTGATGAGTGTCTGTGAAGCCAGCAGGCGGGTGTCTGGTTTATAAACAGTCCACCGTGATGGGTCTGAGAGGTGTGACCGCCCCAGAGGGCACTCTTGGAGGCAGGCAGTGGAATTGGGCAGGAGCCCAGCCTGAATTCAGCTAGTGACAGCTACCTGTCCCTTCGGGCCGTGGAGACGATACAAAAGACTCTTGGAAGGAGGAACTGCCAGAGCTGGGATGAGGCTGAGCGTGGACTGGGGCCAGCCTGCTCCCATGGGGGCTTCTCATGGCAGAGGAGGGGAGAACAAAGAAAGGCCCGATTAGGCCAGACAGGCCCCGCATCCCCTGCCCCTGCCAAGTCTTTTGGCCGAGGCAGGAAACAGAAAGGAAAAGCTTGAGATGAAACTATGGCCCTAGCATTGCCCCACGACTGGCATTTCTCAGCCTTTCATGGCTCAGGCATTCTGGTCCCCTCTGTCCCCTCACCACTGGCCCATGCTCGGGCCACAGTTCATTTCTGAGCCCCAACTCTAGGCCACATGTGATCTTGTTTAAGCCCCTCAACGCAGCCCAGTGAGGAGAGCCCTTTTGTGATCCTCCCTTTACGGTTGAGGAAACCGAGGCTCAGAGCAGTCAAGCAACTTTTCCGAGGACTCACAGCCAGCAAGAGGCAGCTGTGGGTTTCAAAAGAGGTCTGCAAGGCAGCAGAGCGGGTGGCCATTCCATTCTTACTCAAGGGAAGCCCTTTTTCTTCCTGACCCAGATTGCTGACAGTTGAAGAGTCCCCCTGTGAGTTGAGTCTGTAATAAAATAGACTGAAAATCGCCTGCACTCCCTGAAGACCTGCTCCTGACGTCAGTCTGCGCAGCCCCCCACGGCGGGGAGGCCCGTGGGCCATTTAATGCCCAGCCTGGCTCAGTCTGGCTCCAGAGAGCAGCCATGGAATCTGCCTCCTTCCAGGAAAGACATCCCCAAATCACCCTGGGCAGACCAAAGGTGCCATCCTAAATCAACTCTCTTCAGCCCTGAAGGAAACACCTTGTTTCCTCCCAGCCTGTGTCTATATCCGCCAGCGAGCCCTGGGAATGGCAGGAGGGGATCCAACATTCAATCAAGAAAGTCACCAGTGAAGGGAAGGATTCTCTTCTCTAAGCTGGTTTATGAGCCAGACAGTCCAGGAGATAAAGCCGCAAACCGACATGCCCACTGCTGAGTCGAAACTTCAAACTCAATTAGCTTCGGATTGTTTGGACTCTTTTGTTGTCCGAATGTTCAAGTTTAATCAACTGAGTTTGGGAAAAACACAAGGGGAGGCCGCAGGATGCTGTTCCGGTGAAATGAAATGGATCAGACCACCCGGAAACTGGGTGGGGCCTTCAAGGCCCCAAAGCGCATCCAGACTCCCTCCTGCTGGTACCGGCTCCCCACCCGCCACCCCAGACATCCTGCCGCATCACACGTCTGCACGTCTGCGCTCCCCCCGCCTGAAATCTCTCGCCCTTCTCAAGGCCAGCTGGTCCTTTGAACCCAGCTCAAACCCGTGCTTCCTTCTTGAGGCAGCATTTCCCGGCTTCCCGGTGAAAGCCACCTCCGCTGAGCTCCTGCAGAACTCGGTGCTGGTGTGGCAGGCAGGCGTTACCGTGAGTGTGTTTGACAACAAGCCCTCAGTCCAAATGGCCCGGGGTTCGCTTACTGTCCTGAATAGACAATGAATGCCATTGTCATGGGTGATTGTGATCCGTGAGCACCCCAACGTCAAAGGCACCCTCCTGGCTAGATGGGCCTCCACTGTTCATTCACCCGTCTTCCCACGGGAGGCAGAGCTTGCCCCCCCCGTGTCCTGTGCTCCCAGCCCAGGGTCGGTGCTCACTAAGTGCTCATGCGTGGAAAGGATGAGGCCCGGAGGCTCCGCACTCTCCTTCCCGCTACCTCCCTGGACTCCTTCAGACAAGTCCCTCTCCCTTTCTGAGCTTCAGAAAGCTAAAACGTGGGAGTGTAACCTAGCTCAGGGACGACAACTGATTATCTCAGGTGCCCGTTCTCATCCACTGGGTTTTAAGATCAAGCCTGGTTGGTGGATTGTCTTTAAAGACAGACGCTAACATCCCGCCCCACCCCCAATACTCACGCCATTTCTGCCATCAAAAGGCGGACTCTCCTTCTCCTCCCTTGAATCTGGGCTGGCCTGATGACTTTCCGTGACCAGCAGAAGGTGGCACAATTGCCAGACACTGTGCTAGTTCCAGGCCTAGATCTCTAGAGGCCTGGCAGCTTCTGCTTTCATCGTCCCAGAGCCCTGAGCCTCCAGGCAGAGAAACTCAGGCAGCCCCGCTGGAAAGATGGGCCACGTGGAGAGAGACAGCACAAGTCCCAGAAGGACATGGCGTCATCTTTCACGTCCCAGCCCCAGTCAAGCTCCTGGCCTCCCACGAGTGGTACAGCCGACACCAGATGAGCCATCCCTGCAGAACTCCGTCCAATTGCAGAATCATGAAAAATAAGTCATTTCGAGCCACTACATTTTGGAGTGGTTTTATATCCAGATAAAAACTGAAACATTTGGGCTCAGCTGGAGGGAGAGGCACGTCCAATACAAGAGGTCTGCCGTGCCACATGGTGAGGAGCATGGACCTCCACCCCAGCCTAGAGCATGGCAAGGTTGATGCCAAATCAATTCGATGTCAATTCAAGATTCTTCTGGGGCCTTCTGGAAATGAAGGGTCCAGATTGAGAGGAGATTCATCCACCATCAGAGAGAAACCTGAACCCCAACGGGGACCCAGGGGGGACCGTGGCAGGACTAAACGAACCAATAAGGTGGTCCCTCTTGGGTCATTTAGACAGTGGCTGAGAAAGTAGAGCAGTCAGTGGCAGGGCCAGAAGCAGTAAGAGGCAGAAATGGGGGAAACTGAGCCACACTGTTAGTAGAACAGCAGAACAGGGAGCTTTAGGCTCTTACAGCTGAGGGGACAGAGATAACCCACCCTTCAAGCCACCTGAGGTCCCAAGAACCTTCCAGGTCAAACACCAGGATGGCAGAGCAGCTGGTACCAGCCTCCCTCCCAGTTGGCTCCTCAAAAATGAGCCCCCGTTTTTGGAGGGAATGAGAAGGAGCCCTGCTCCTTGCAGCCGTGAGTCACACTGGCATGTGTCCCCAGCGTGGGGCAGAAACAGAAGGGTTCTCATATCCAGAAACAGCCAGGGCCTGGCATAGAAAGGCCCAAGCTGGAAAACTCAACTGTCGGGGTTGGGGGGGGTCACTCATTCATGTCGAGCCTTTGACCAGGTGCCAGGCACTTACTCTGGCTACGTCCTTCCCTCCTAACAACCACCCTACGAACTACACAGTGCCTTCCCATTTTACAGATGGGAACACTCGCTTGTTGAGTCAGCAGGTTTGTAATTGGTGGAAGAGGAACTGGGAGCCAGTCTGAATGACGCCAAAGCCTGGGGCCTGCTCCTCACTCAGTACACCCTGTGGGGGCAATGTGACAAGGACTCAACCTGCTGTCGCTGGCTTTGAAGATGGGGGCAGGGAAACATACCCCAGGGAACCTGGGAAGCTTCTAGAAGCCAGAAAAAGAAAGCAAACGGATTTTCTCCTAGAGCCTCCAGAAGGAATGCACTCCTTGATTTTAGCCCAGTGGAACCTATTTGGGACTTCCGATCTCTGGAACCACAAAATAATTAATTTGTGTTGTTTTTAAGCCACTCCATTTGTGGTTACTGTTACAGCAACAACAAGAAACTTACACACTCGCTACCTGAACTCTTACTTCATCTAGCACTCAGGAATCCATAGATTCTGATAGATAGCAAGGGATGGTGTGTTTTGAATGTCCCCTTCCCTTAATCACTATGCCAGGTCATTTATTGAGCACCTACTATGGGCCAAAGAACATGGCAGACACTCTCTCAACAACCCTGAGACAAGAGGAAACTGCGGCTCAAAGAGGTTATGAGGTTATGTGTTAGTAAGTTTCCCAAACTCTCAACGGAGGTCGGTGCCAAACCCAGGTGTAGAGCCCGCATCTGCCTGGCTGCAGGGCCTGTCCTGTCCCTGCTACACGGCGCCCTCTCCCCATTGGCCTTCCTGTTCCTCTGACCCCCGATTCCCTTGGAGGAAAAACTGAGTGTTCTAGCTGTTGTTTTTTGCACCGATATCCTCACCCACTCACCCGTAGCCTTGCACAAGAGCTACCCTCAGGAAGAGCCGGGGACTGGGATCACGCACCCCAAAAAAGCAGAACCGATTCCGACATTCTGCCTGGACGGCAGCTGACCTCCCTGCTGAGTCAGCTGCTGGCACTTCCAGCGTTGCCAGAGCAGGTCTGCCTGGAGGCAGCACCGCCCGAGGCCCTCACCCCCGCCCTGCCACCACCGCAGCCAGGACTTCTCCGCGGAGCCAGACTCGAAACCAAGAGACTGGCCCAAGGGACCCTTTCCAGCCTGGGAACCTGAGGCCACGAGGCACCAAATGGCCACACCAACCCAGGTTTGCGAAGGCAAATTTCAAAGCTCGCCTTCCTGAGAATAAAAATAGAAATGCCTTCATCCAGGTGGCTGCGTGCCGCACTTAGCGCTTTGTGTGTATCGACTCATTGAATCTCGCCGCAACCCTGCAGGGTAGGCATGGCCTTCCCTCCGCACGAGTGAGCAAGCCGAGGGTGTCAGAAAGCCAAAGTGCAGAGCCGGGATCTGAACGCCAGAGCGCTTGGCTCTAGAATCTGTTAGCGTCACTGCGGTGGGCTGCCAGCCGGCGCCACCCAGACATTACCATTTCTTTCTTAGATAGCACCGTGTACAAGCACTGCCTCCCGGTCCCATCCAGCAGCACAGGAAATGCTACTCTTTCTCAGTCATACTTGTGCCCATCGCTGCAAAAATCCAGAGGTTTGTTCCAAGAGAAATGAACTCACCGGTTTCCTGATACTGCCTGAAACCAGAATGTCCTAAGTCCAGAAGCAGCACAAAGTGGCTGCCAACGACAGGGCTCCTTCACTGCATCCCAGGCCTGGCCTGCAGCTTCCCCCTTAGAAGGGGGCCTGGAAAGAGCCCCAGACTGGAAACCAGAAACCCCAGGTCCTAATCCCAGCAAGTGACCTTGGGAATGTCACTCGACCAATCAGGGCCTCAACTTTCCTCATTTCGAAAATGGACACAAATGTAACTCCCCCACAGCCCCTCTGATGTTCCAGAAGGACGGGATTTCTGTCTTTTTCATCGTGAGGGCCTCAAGGACAGGAACTGGGCCTGATGCCTCTTACTTTCTCACGTGGCTGCAGCCTCGCGCCTCGGGGGCTTTGTGCACACAGGAAATGGGTCCCAAGCACACGCTATGTGCTCGGCCCTGTCGAGGCCTCAGTGTCATCCAG
Organism: Avahi laniger; assembly: GCA_963575035.1. Lineage (NCBI taxonomy): Eukaryota > Metazoa > Chordata > Mammalia > Primates > Indriidae > Avahi > Avahi laniger. The sequence continues at coordinate 73,389 of CAUYSK010061036.1, forward strand.
GACCACCGACACCCTCATGTGCCATCCCTTCTCTTTTTCATGGCCAGTGGTTGTCATGTTTAGTCACACTGGGCTTCCCCACCCCAGGAAAGCCACCAGCTGCCTTGCAACCAACCACTTTGGCCCATTCTGGGGAGTCGGATAGTGATTCCTGAGCTTCCTCTTCCTCTGTGCCCATCCCAGGAGGAGTCCAGGCCAAGGAAAACCCCTACCCTAACCACACTCATACACACGCGCACACACACACACACACACACACACAAACATTTCCATGTGCAATGAAAACCCTAAGACAGGAGTAGGATTTTCTGAGTTCAAATCCTAGTTCTTTCTCTTATAAGCTGTGTGACTTTGGGCAAGTCCCTTTACCTCTCTGAGCCTCATTTTCCTCATCTGTCAAATGGGTTGATAGTCCTGAAGCCTTTCCACGCAGGGCTATGGTGGGATTTAATGAGGTAATGGATATGAATACCTTCGACTTAACTGGTGCATGCCAAATAAAATTGTTATTCTTGTTTCCCTCTTCCGGGAGGGAAAGAGAGGGCAGTCACCCATGTTCCAGAGAAATCCGTGTTTAGGGGCCTGGAATCTGGGAGTTTACTCCATATATTTGATGGGAAGTACCTTGAGGATAGGAAAGTATTTGTGGGCCCAACGTCACCATGTTAATTTTAAGAAAATTTAGACGTCGAATCAAAGAATGGAAGAGACCCCAGAGGTCATCGTAGTTGTGACAGAGACAGGAAACTGTCCACAGAAATCCATTCTCCCCGTTCGCAGTACACAGCTGCAGGTGGGGAAAAGCTGTCCTCACCAAGAACGCCGTGTCCCAGCCTCCTGGGCAAGGGGACTGGCCGTGGGACAGCGCTACGTGAGAGCAGAAGTGACGCCGGCTACTTCCAGGCCAGGCAGGTCAACAAACGTGCCACCTCCACGCTTTCTGTCCTCCCTGCAGATGGCGGCGGACAATGAGGCTGTCCAGGGAGATCGTGGGGCCACCGGATGAGTCACTGAATTACTACAGAGAACAGGACCACCCCCATTCAGAAATACCCGCCTTACGGTAAACGTCTGTCTTGCTTGAGCCATTATACATTTGGGGCTACTTGTTACTGCAGCTACCACCCTAACTGGCAAAAATGCAATGTCCTTATTTTCAGATGATACGATTTTGGCCAGAGACTGGGGACACCTTGCCTGAGGTCACACAGCAAGTCCATCAGGGGTCTGGAATGTTGGTCTCTTAACTCCTTGGAGCAGATTTGCGGTTCCCGGCCTGCCCCACAAAGCTACAAGGATTCTTAGAGACCATTCGGCGACAAGAGTGAGGTGGCGTGGGCTGCAGCCTGGAGTCCCCCACCTTTCTTTCAGCGAGAAAAACACCACTTTTCCCTGTTTTCAAATTGCACTTCCCCGTAGACTTTCATTTGAGGAGAAGATTCTGCGACTGAAATAATTCCAAAGCCCTCACACTGGGGGACTGCTAACATGATCTGACTTTCCGTGGTCCTATAAGGCGGTTTCACTTCTCCACCAAGCAACGTGGCCCCAGTTGCTGACACAGAACATGTGGATTCACAGAAGTATGTGAATATTTGCTTAGAAAGGAAAAAAGAAACCTCAATGTGCAGCAAAGAACCCAAAACCCCGTTGTGAACCAAGCACAAAAAGCAAAAACTTTCAAGTCCTCCGGATCGGTGGTTCTCAAGTTTTGGGGTACGTTTGAATCACACGGGGGCTGGTTCAACACGCAGACACCCAGCCTCACTCTCAGAGACTCCGATTCCAAAAACTGACGCTTAAAGAAGCATGCGGGATCGTCGTGGTGCAAACAGTCCAGGGACTGCCCTTTGAGAGGCTCTCAGTCTACTTGGCCGCCTTGTAACTAGCAGTAATGACCGCACCAGGGCTGGGAAGCTCAGAGAATGAAATAGGCTTTCGGTTTTCTAATGCACTGATGGCAATCTGAGCATTAATAATCCACCAAAGAAATCAGTAATAATTTCTACAGCTCAGACGAGTGTCACAGGTATAGACAGCATGATCAGATAGAAATGACCATGAGAATAATAGCTAATGTTTATAGAGCCCTTGTTACAAGACAAACTCTCCTTAGCGCTCTATGTGTATAATCCCAGTTACTCTTTACAATAATCTTGTAAGGCAGTTACTGTTCCTATTCCCATTTTATAGATGAGGAAACTGAGGCTCAAAGATAGGGAATAACTTATTCCGTGTCACTCAGTTGGCAGGTGGCAGGCCAGTCCAAACCCACCCCCAGAGCCACGGTGTTCCACCGCCTCTCGTAGAGGTCTAGCACCAGGTCCCCCTTCAGGCCAGAGTTTCCTAATCTGCAAAAGGGACATCTTAATAGTACCTTTCTCACGTAGCCATAATGAGAATCCAAGAAAACCATCTTGATAAAGTGGTTTGCAAACTGAGAGGAGTTATTAAGTAAACATCCAAGAGATGGAAATTAGTGAAATTCCCCCCACCCCATTTTACAGACGGTGAAACTGAGGCCTGGGTATTTTATTTATTCAATGGACACTATTCAGTGAACATAATAGATGCTAGTTCTTGTGCAGGGGACTGAAGTACAGGCCCTGGGGGAGCCTAGGGGACAGGTCTTGACCCAACGGGGGTGGGGGACTTCTCAGAAGATGTCAAGCCAGAGAGAGGAGTGACTTGCCCAAAGTCAAGTTCATCTATTCCCTGAAGTTTTAGGGGAGTCCAGAGAAGACTTCTGTGCACCAGGAAGTAATTAGTCCCATGGATCCCCCAAGCGCCTGGCCCCTCACCATTTGAGTGCTGCTGGTTTAGGTTAAACTTTCTTTCTTAAGAAAATGCCAAGCCACCCCCGTCCTGCACCAGAGGCCTGAATTAGCGAGTCCCATTTGTCTTGGCAACCAAGGCATTCGGAGCAATCCTTCCTTCGAGCCAGTTTGGAGGGGGCAGGAGAGACTGCAAGAACCACAGAGGAGACTGGTCTTCAAAAAGAGGTAGAGGATACAGAAAGGGAAGTTGGGGGCTTTTTTTAATGGAATTGCTGTGTGACCTCAGACCAGTGACCTGGCTTCTCTGAACCATGTGAGTCTTATATCGAGTAGCAGTTACTCGATCATCACGATGTATTATTTGTACTTTTGCCAAAACCTGGTTTTTGTGGCTAACCCATTCAAAATGTGCTAGTCTGAAAACAGAAGGGAGTGGTGGAATATTTTCAACGGAGAGCACTGGCAAAGCGTTTGTATCCTTCATATACAAAGAACTCCTATACATCACTAAGACAAAAATGAGCATGCCAGCAGGAAAAACACATGGCAACGCACTTGAACAGAATAGTCACACAGGAAAAGTGAACAATACGTTTATAAAAGAGAATCAACATTAATAAAGAGATGCAGATTGAAGCATCTAGCTATTCTTCTCAACTTCTCATCAGGGAATGTTTGAGGCATGGGTCCCAACAATGTGGGTGAGGCTGTGCAAATATCACACCCCGATACAACACCGTAGTGCAAGCTGGCACAACCTTCCAGGGAACAACGTGGCCGGGAGGCTCGAAAGCCTTAAAAATAGGCAAAGCTTTGACCCAGCAATTTGGTCTCTGAAAGGTATCCATAGGACAAACACAAACAGGTGACGTACTAGATCAAATGTTCATTGCAGCATTGGTTTATAATGATGAAAAAAGCGGAAACAAATTCAACGGGAAAGGGTTAAATACATTCCAAAACATCCTTTCCACACTTAGAATGGATATCGGAGAAACACCGATGATTTGGAAGGAAGTCCAGAGTCTGGGTTAAGAACAAAGCAGGTTACCGGATTAGATGCGGGCATCCTCACGTATATATCCACGCGTGTGTGCTCGCTACTTTTTACAATTAGCATGCATTACTTTTGAAATCTGAAAATAGCAAGAAAACTCTTTTCCTCTGGACAAATATTAAATTACAAAAAGAATCAAACTGTTCTCTCTGCTAGTATTCCCCTTCCCTGGCCCCTCTGGAAGACACCAAAGGCAAATGTGATACCTTCTCGCCCAGACAGTCTTCCCGTTGGCTCCTGGTGGCTTCCCCAGCTTCTTTCTCCCAATTGCACAGTTCCTCTGGCTGTGGCTGTTCTTCCCGAAAGCAGTTCGTTCATTCATTCATTCATTCATTCAAGATGCGCTGGGAAGTCCCCAGGGTGCACACACAGCCCCCTGGAACACCCTCGTCCTGTAGCAGGCTTGCTAGGCAGCCCCGCTCTGCCCTGAGCTCCCTGCTCACTGCTGGGGCTGCTGCCGGGACAGAACTCAGCCAGAGAAACAGCTGGAAGGAGGCGAGAGGAGGGAGGGGCAGGAAACTGGGCTGACCGAGGGCGGGGGCGGCCAGCTGCGTGGAGTGGGGGCCGCCAGAGAGGCTGTCCCTGCCAGCCGGGGACTGGGCTCGTGGGTGGCGGCCAGACCTGCGGGGGACGACCAGCGCCTCTGGCAGCCTGGCGCAGCTGGGAGCTGTGCCCACCGTCTCGGTGCAAACCAGGAGCACATGCGGCCCCAGGCTGCTGGGGGGAGTGCGCCTGCTCCCCACGAGGGACGCAGAGCTCCAGACTGGCTGTGAGACCGGCTCCCTCTCACCCCAGGGCTTTGTGAGCGCTGTTCCTCCCACCTCCATGCTGTTCCTGCCCTGATGGGCTCCTGCTTCCTCTTCAGGTCTCAGCTTGGAGGCCCCTCCCAGGGAAGCCCTTCCTGACCCTCTGGGGTCCGCTCTGGGTCCCCCTCTGCCCCAGGGGCTCACCCCATCACAACGCGGATGCAGGGTGTCCTTGCCCATTAGGGTGTCTCTCTCCTTGCAGTGGAATAGCCAAAATGGCTGAGAGCAGACATCCTGCTGGGCAATTGGGATTCCATTGATCCTCACAGCAACCCTGGAAAGTAGATATTATTACTACCCACATTGTGCTGGTAAGCAAATTGGGGCACAGAGAGGTTAAGTCATTTCCCCAAGAACACACAGCCAGCAGATGGCACGGCTGGGATTCCAACCAGGCGGTCTGGCTCCAGACCAAGAGGTAACAGAGGTGCCCACTGTGTGCACCGCCCTGTACCAAGTGCTTCCGTGCGTAAGTCATGCGAGCTGTCAACGATGCCAGGAGAGGTGTCACTTGCCCATTTTGCAGATGACGGTGCCAGGGCCACAGGGTGGAAGTTGTTTTGCCCAGGGCGCCCAGCTCATGCTGACGGCATCGTAACTGGACCCAGGTCTGTCTGAATCCAAAGCCAAGACCGAGACTGCCTAGAATAACATTTTCAGAAAGGAAAAGCGGAGGGGAGGGGAGGAGAGTGGAGGGAAGGAGAAAGGGAGGGAGAGGAGGAGAGCCCTGCTCTCTTTGGGCCTCAAAGGCACGGAGAGGTCAGGAGAATGTGTCCTCATCATCTGATCAGCCTTAGAACCTCACCTTCCTCTCCCCACCGTCCTCATCGCCTTACTTCAGTGAGATTTACACTTAGAAATTATCAAATCTAGCTCTTCCATCTTGCAAATATTAACTTGAAGCTCAGAGAGGTTAAGTCACTTGCCCAAGGTCACACAGCTCCCTAGAGAGTTAAAAGTCAGACCCAGCCTAACTGGCTCCCAACTGCTTTCCTCCCCTCTCTGTTGAGCTTACCTGGAGGACTCAGTATCAGTTGAGCTTACCTGGAGGACTGTTACTGTGCAGGTGGGAACCCTGGACCCAGAGAAGGCAAGGGACTCCCCCAAAGTCACCCAGCAGTGAGTAGCAGAGCAGCAGCCCCAAAGTCTCCTGGTCCAAAGGAGAGGCCGTTTCCATAATGTGATGTACATCACCACCTAAAAGTTAGTTATTAATAGAGACCAGTGGTTTCCAAAACGTGGTTTCCAGACCACACCAGCAACCTCACCCGGAAGCTTGTTAGATGTGCGGACTCTCTGGCCTCGCTGAGATCCAGTGAATTGGAAACTCTGGGGACAAGTTCCAGCCACCGGGTTTTTAAGAAACCCACCCGGGGGCCGGGCGCGGTGGCTCACGCCTGTAATCCTAGCTCTCTGGGAGGCCGAGGCGGGCGGATTGTTTGAGCTCAGGAGTTCGAGACCAGCCTGAGCAAGAGCGAGACCTCGTCTCTACTAAAAAAAATAGAAAGAAATTAATCAGACAACTAAAAATATATAGAAAAAACTAGCCAGGCATGGTGGCACATGCCTGTAGTCCCAGCTACTGGGGAGGCTGAGGCAGGAGGATCGCTTGAGCCCAGGAGTCTGAGGTTGCTGTGAGCTAGGCTGACGCCACGGCACTCACTCTAGCCAGGGCAACAAAGTGAGACTCTGTCTCAAAAAAAAAAA
>CAUYSK010061037.1:0-38155 GCA_963575035.1 Avahi laniger
GCAGCCCTCCAGTCCCCACTCCCCTCCATTGATATTTTCCTTCCATGAAAACAGAACTTCCTATAGAAGTTCAATCAAAGGGTAATGGGAATTAGTAAATTTCTCTTCAGTACATGTTGTCAATATATTTTGATTACTTTGAAATTTTTAATTCTAAGGCAAGTGATTCCCCCTTCCCCCACCCCAATGTGCCTAAACTAATCATGTTGTATTAATATCTAGGAGAAAACTAGAGCTCTAGTTTGAGCTTCTCCCTCCTTGTTTCTTGAATCCAAATTTCCATCATGGCCTTATGTTTTTGGTATTATTATTATTATTATTATTGAACTTCATGTGAACTTGCAATCAATCATGAAACAAATTTGTAACTAGCAATTTTCAAATAATTTTATAATTCCTTCTACAACCAAAAATATTAACGTTATGCTATTCACAAGTATGTGCTTTGAGTGATTAAGATGATTTTGGTATTGAAAGCGGTGTGAAGCTTTACCTTGATCAAAGTATTGAATTCCATAAAAAAATGTATTTTATGTTGCTTCTTATTTGAGTGTACATTTTCTTTTATATATCAAATCTGTCTTTCCTAAATTATTTTAATAATATACTCCAGCTTTTTTTCCTCAGCAAGCTTTCAAAATTCAGCTCAAATAGACTGTTCTCACTAAAATGAAAATAAGTGGACGCTGATGATACAAAAATAGTATCATGGTCACACTGCTGGGAAATTCAAACTTTCCCAAGTGCTGAAGTAGCAAAGCAACAGAAAGAGTGAGTAATATTCTGAATGAGGCTACAGTGACATTATCATGTTTGCAACATGGCTTTTGTTACTAGGAAAATTTGTGAGGCAAATCCAGACTTTACCAGAAAATACCAGTTTGGAATCTTCTATTACAGCCTCAGAAACATAAACTATCCTTGACTTTTAAAAGACTTCCTTTGATGTCTCTAACTAGGGAAAATCAGCGTCTGAGAAAAATTGTTTTTATGAATATTTAATGATAGTTCTAAAGAACTTTAACTAACAACTATGGAGTATATGGGGAAGAGTCCCAGTTTTGGAATTAGAAAAACAAATGGGGTAACATCCTGAGCTACATTGGAAAAAAATCACTGAAAAAATAATAATAAGGCCCGCCTTGAAGAGCTGTTGAGAAGGTAGATAATAGATCATGCTCAAAAAGCAAGAAAGGCCTGGGCAAGGAGAGCTCAAAGGATGGGGACAAGGATGATGACTCATGCCACACAACACACACAGGCCCTTTGGGTTCTGCCCTGAATTGAACACTCTGAATCCCTCTGGAGAATCTAAGCCTTGTTTTCTGTGCTTGAGGTTTTCTTAAATCAACCGCAAGGGAGGGGACAATTTTAGGGCCCCACCCTTTTTAAATAGTCGGCTTTACCAAGCCTGTTACCACACCTCTTGCTGTACTGTCCCATGACGGCTTTTCTGTTGGTCTATATTATCGACAGTAGACACTATCAGTAGTTTTGCTGTGTTTATATTTTTCGATGAGGTTTTTTCCCCCTAATCTGAGTATTCTCCAAGTGTTTGTGTTTTTACTGCTTGTATAGAATTGTTAGAACGTAAAATTAGATATATATAATATACATGCTTATTTGAAAAAAAGTATATGTATGGTATGATCTTGTGTGTGTGTGCATACATTTGAAATATATTTTTAAAATATATTTAAAAAATAGAGAGACATTTATTTAATGAAACACTCAGTACTGTGAAGGAATATGATAAGCACTTGGTATGCATAATTCCATAGAATCTTTATAACACTCTATGAGGTAATCAGCGGTCAGTATTAGTGTTATTGCCTCTTCATGACATGTGAGAAATCTGAGACACTAAAAAGTTATGTTCTTTACCCTACGTCCCAAATCAAGTAAGTCTATCAACTCGAAAGCCCTTTTCCACAATTTTCTCACCACTGCTCTGCAGAGGAGCCCTCAGAGCCCTCAGTGATGCTTTTTCCTCCACTTCCGTGGAGCTTAATAGCATGGTCTTCTTGCAGATATTTCCTTCTATGCTAATCGTGCTACTAGGCTTCTCTTCAGTCTCCTTCTTAACTCTGAAATCTTGCTTCCTTTGTGAAGCTTTCTAATGATTGACCCTTGCACAATTGGTTTTTAGATTTACATTGCTCTGAGCCCCAGGAGGTTGTGTTTCCTGAGCTGCTTGCTTTACCAACAGAGTGTCTTATACGCAGTTGCCTATCTGTCTAGCTGATCTTTAAGTTTCTAAGGGAAGAGACCAAAATAACAACCATCACAAAAATAAAGCAGCCTTTCCTATAGGCTTGATAATTGTGTGTAGTCTAGAACTGCCTTTCTGGCAGAGCCCCATTTGGACACCATCTTCCAGGAACATATACTCTGCGTTCTGCCAGGGGTGGAGAGGAACTTGGTTTCAGGCATTGTGTTTTGGTTGTAAGGGTGGTTGTTATTGCCAAACTAAAACATTTACATGTCACATATCAACAACCAAGTGGGTTTTGTAGTCAAATTTCATCTCCAAAAGATGGTGTGTACAAGTGATTTTTGTAGGATTGGCATGGAAACTGTGAGAAATTCTACAGCAACCCCAGAGCTCACCTTTAAGCCTTTCCTTCATTTATTTTCTCACCCCTTCTCCAATATAAAGATCAAGGTTGAAGAAAGGTTGAATGAAAGTCTGAGTACAAATTCTCAATTTCTTCATATTTTAAAATTTTTTAGCGTGGATTTCTTTTTTAAAAAAATACTCAGAGGAGAGTTAACCATATTTGGGAATTAAACACATATTTTTTCATCTCTGCTTCCAGAGTATATCCCATTTCTATCCCTTTCAATCTTCACCATTATGCTCACCTAAGCCACCTCTCTTGTATTATAACCTCCGAATGATTCTCCATGGTTTTACTCTGGCCCCTTTCATTATAATCTGTTCTCTTCTCAGCAGCTGAAGTGGTTTATTTAAAGAATAAATCGACTCAAATCATTCAATAGATTCTTATTGCACACAACAGAGGAACTGTGACCTCCATCCAACGCAGGATCAGTCTCTGCCTATTCTTGGATCTCATCTTCCACCACCTCCCCCATTCACACAGCACCAGTCACAGCGGGCACAGTTCCTTAAACATGCCCAGCTCCTTCTTGTCCTAGGTCCTGTGTTCTGTTATAGTTAACGCCTAAGCCTGGAGAGACTGTCCCAGTGTTGCGCTCATTCACTTTTCCATTCATACATCCTTCATTCATCCTCAGCACATATGTTACCACTTCAGAGTGAACTCCCTGAGTAGCTCCCCAACGCCACAATGTCACATCACTGTTATGGTCATTCACGTCACCATGAATGTCTGAATTGTCTTCTTCATGTATTGTACTCTGTCCCCTTTCCAGGTCCCTGCTTCCCCCCTCTCAGAACGTCAACTCATTAGATCAGCAGTTGCCTGTCTTGTTCATTGCTGTGTTTCTAGCACCCATGAAAAGCTTTTTGAAACATACTAGATTTTTGATAAAAACTGGTTAAATAAATGAGAAAAAAATGAGATTAAGGTAAATTGTAGACTTTCTCCTAAAGAACATTCTTTGGCAATCTGAAGCTAACCTGTCACTACATTTTCATGAAAACAAGCACTTCCTATATTTTCAGTTCCTTAAGGCAAAACGAAACCAGAATTTTTTAAAAAAGAGATTATTCATATTCTTATATTTAATGTTGTAGTGATCTACATCTCATAAACAAATTGTGTTGCAAATCTTGGCTTATAATTCAAATGTGTTCGATTATTCAGAATTAGTTTTTCCAGGAAAAAAAATAATTTATAATAAGAAATTAAGAACCCAAGCCAGCCACCAAAGCTTATTTAACTCAGTTTTTCTGACTATTGTGGATCCTAATTGTACTTTGTAACTTTTCTTCATGTTAAAACACATTCTGCTTTCTGATTAGGAACTTCAAGGAAACCCTTACTGCTCCCAGAACCTCTGCTATATGGCTCTCTGTCCTTCGAAAGTCCATCGAAGCAGAAGACAAGAGCACAGGGTGGTGGGGGGGGAGTGAGATAGAAGGGGAGGAGGCAGACTTCGGGAATCAGCTGCCTGGGTTCAGGTAGGTGCTTCTGCAAGGGCGCTGGACAGCAGGTGTGAAGGTTTCTGAAGCTTGTGGACATAGAGTGTGCATAGAGATTTGGCTCTTAAAGCAGCTTTTTATTGAGAAGCAAGATTAGAGACGAGAGAACTATTAGACTACACAGGAAAGGTTTTCCTAAGTGAGATCTTTCTACATTCCATAGGAATAAAATTTTGTGTTAAGATTGAGTGTAGATGCTCTGAGATAAATAAAAACTAATTGTAATAGCTAATTCTAAAAACCGGTTAACTAGCAAATGTCTCTAGTACCAAAGTAATTAATATGAGCCTTTAAAATAAGGGTATATGTAACAAGGTTGTCATATTTGTGATATGTTGGAATTGGGACTGAGATGAAATACTCCAACATATTGCAATATGTCTAGACATAATGAACAATCCTGTCATGTTTAGGTCATGTTTATAATCATGATGAATCTAATCTTAGTTTATTGTATCTAATACCACACTCCAAAAACCTTTTAACCTATGAGTAGCTGAAAGCATTCTTTAAAATGCCTGGTAGTTTGAAAACAAATGGGTTAATAAGATACAACAATCACAAATCCCCATTCTCCTACCAAAAAATGTTTTTAAAAATTAAAATCTTTGCATTTAAGGAGTATGGTTTTGTACCTTGGAAACCTTTAGATAAAAAGTGAAAATGTTAGTTTAAATTTTTTTGCTACTTTGAATCTTCCTAGAGAAATGTTCAATAAATATTTATTTTAGAAGGGTAATATAAGCTTTTACAATTATATAAATATAGGCGTGTAGGCACTGCAAACAGTTTCTTCAGTCCACAGAGGTACAAAGGCTGCAAGGAGTCTAAGAAATTAACCCCAGAAAGTCAGAGTAGCTGAAATGCTGATGTTTTAACTCAAGTTGTGGTTATCATTACTGTTAACTTACTAGTTACTTGTGAGATCCCATTAAAAAATGACCTTATGTCATACAAACAATCCACACTTGAGCTACCTTTCACTCCACGGATTAGGAATTGCTCTTTTCAAAACCTTTGTCAGGGTTAATTATTGAAGACTCTTGTGTGAACATAGAAAAGTCAGATGAGGTCAAGCAAGTCTGCCTACCTCCTGTTTGAGTCTTAGTCAGAATAGCAGAAAAATCTGTTTATTTTCTAGGTAACAAAAAGAGGAAATTTTCTGAAATTTTCGTGGAAGCACAATTTAAATTTATCTCATGTATACAGTAGTCATTCATTATTCCCATTCTCCAGATATTTAGTGTCATATGTAATATGATCCAGTAACATCATATTATATAATACATGTAATGATGTAGTAATAAAACATAGTTTAGACCCTCAAGTAATTTATAGTCTATTAGCAAGGCAATAAGCAAGAAAATAGATGCATACAATAGATAGTATGAGCATATGATAGGAGTCTGGACAGCACACAGTGGGAACAAGAAAAAGGGAAAGTTATTAATTCTATCCAGGTTGAAGATTGGGGTCAAGAAAATCTTTATAGAGATGAAAATGCTTAGCTGTCTTGAAAAATAAGACATCTTCATCAGGTAGAATCTATTAAATACATATAATTAAAATGCAGACATTGATAAAGACAGAGGAATGGGCGATGTCTGGCAGGGTTCGTGATACAGAAAGGATTGCTCTACCTTGGATTATGTTCTGTTTAGTTTGTAAGGAGTCAGGGTTGGTCCAACTGGTTAAGAGTTGCTGATGAGGAAAGGAGAGCTATTTCTGGTGCAGACCTGGTAGAGATGGAGAATAATCTCCAGACATGAGCAAAACTCGTTTCAGAGGAACTAACAGCAAATGAGAATTTCTTACAGGTTTTTTTTAGGGTAAGAATTTGGGTCCCAGATACATTTTCGTGTCTCACAAGCATTTTTCTTAGAACTGTGTTACATTCTTTCTCTAGGATCTGAAAAGGCTGAAGTATCCCGTTCTATACTATTGCTCGTGGAAAAATTAGAAATTTCTGTTCTGTAAGGTGTCAGTAGGGTTTCACGGTTTGTTTGTTTGGTCGGTTTTTTATTGATGCGATGAAGTAATGATTCTCAGAAATAGAATCATTCATTAAGCATTGAAATCAAAAGCTGCTTATTAATTCCTCACAATACCCCAATGAACCCTTTTCTATCAGTTCAAGTAAAAAAAATAGGGAAAAGCTTATCAGGTATAAAGTATATTTTTTCAATGTTACTTCAAATACAATCTACTCCTGTTAATGTCATATGTTAAAGTCTCATGAAGGCATAAATCAGTACAATTTAATCTATTGTAATATTTAAATTTATATAAAGGTATTAATTCAATGCTACTTTTTAAGGCTGAAATTCAGAGAAACAAAACAATGAAATTGTAAAAACTCCCACTGTATAATGATCAAAAATGTATCCTATGTATATTTTCCATGATATTACCCTTTGTGAATTTACCGTTGAATTCATATTCTTGATGTCAAGATAGAATTCAGACCCATAGGAAAATACAGGGAAAATAGGAAACACGGGAAAATATTTGTGTTGTTTAAAATTCAGCATGTGTAACTCTTTTCTAAGTTATTAATAGGCTTGGGAAAAACAATATAAGCAATTTCTCCTAAATAGAAGCAAGTTTGAGAGAATAGACTTCCGTCAGAATTGGCTGCTGTTAGGGAGAGGGGAAGCTGAATTCAACCAGTTTTGTGAGAAACTGGAAAAGAGGAAGCAATTCAACTTCACAATCGGTCACTGATATTTGATTTACTTTCTGAGGAGTTTACCAGTGGCTGCCAAGTTACATATAATGCACTCTGCCTAATCCTTGGAGGCCTCCTTTGCAGCTGATGTCTGCGTCAGTGGTGGCCATGAGAGAGGAAGCAACTTGAAGAAATGACTGTTTACCACTTAAGTTTAACGTGAAATTCAAAAGCTAAAGTAAAAAGGTTTAGAACACCATTGGAATGTTGTTTTGTATGAGCTCATGATTCCCCAAAGAGTTACTTAGCATCTAGTCCTAAATGTTAATTTAGATCTCATTCAAAAGGGCATCTTCTTATCACTTCTTTTAAGATAATTATGAAAAGTTAAAGACACGATTTTTAAAAATACCTCTATGTTCACAATCATTTATAAATTCCATGTGAGATTAAACAAATAAACTGACTAACAAACTCCAATGTGGTCATGATGGGGTCTTCAATAAGATTATAATCTAAGGATTCCTGGGAAGATTTATATAGATATGAAATGAGAGCAAATAAGGGAAGTATGACACTGGCTACGTAGTGTAGTGTAGTTGTCATACTGTTTTTGTTGTTGCACATTTATACTTTTTCCCAGTTGCAGATTATAATTTACTTGAGGGTAAGAACTTTAACCGTATTTGTTTGTTAAATCTCCTTCTATGGACAAACTGGAACAAATGGGAAGAGAAACCGTTGACCAGCTACACATGAGTCATTCTTTCTTGAGGATACGGCTACTTCAGCTTTTAAGTGGAGAATGGCTCGAGGAAGGTGTTGTGGAAGTAAGGTCGCAGAGTCTCAGACATGTTTGAAACGAGGCTTTTGTTCCTGTTTTCCCAGTCTGCATTCGAAAGGAAGGGAGGGAAGTATCTACTAGCAAAACTGGATGATGACTTCAACCTCACTTCCACGGTCCTCTACACAGGAATAGAACCCAAGATTCCCACCTAACACCATCTTTCCAGAAGTTATTTTGAGATACATGAAGAGAAAGGTCCTCGTACTCACAAGTAAACCCAGTAATCATATCCATTTGAAAAGTGATCCATGTGCACATTTTGAAAACAAAGTATCAGTAAAAAAGATGAGATATAAACTTGAAAGGAGATTGGAAAAGAAAAGAACAAACAGTATTCATTCACAAAGACAAAGAAAGTAGGATGTTATGGGAGTAAATCAGTAAAGATATTTTGTTTGTTTAGGTTTAAAAATATTCTTTTAACTTTTAAAATTTGGGATATAAAGTTATTTTGATTATGGGAATCACTGATTCCTGTTATCAAAGCAAGCCTGGCCTTTTCCCAGTTCCTTCTGAGTTTCTCAAAATTTCAATGTCCTTCTTAATTATGCTGCTCTGATTTGTTCGATTTCATCCTTTTATCCTTTCATTTTATCCTTTCATTTTTCCAAATGGTAAGAGGCACATATTTAATTTTAAATTTTAATTCAATTAAAGTAAATTCTTTTATGAAGTTATTTTCAGATTTTTAAATTTTTTAATTTTATTTATATAATTCTCAGAGAGGTAATGGTATTGTTAATAATATTCTTTTTGAGCTACTGTTATAGTTATAGACTTTAAGTATGCTACTTCATTTTAGTCTCATAGTAGTGCCATCAATAGCCATTATCATCTGTGAAAAGATAAAGAAAATTGATAGACCTCTTGCTAGATTAACCAGAAATAGAAGAGAAAGGACTCAAATAAACTCAATCAGAAATGAAAAAGGAGTATTACAACTGATAATACAGAAATACAAAATATTATCTGTAAATACTATGAAAATCTCTATGCATATAAACTCGAAAATGTAGAGGAAATGAACAAATTTCTGGAAACACACAACCTCCAAAGATTCAATCAGGAAGAAATAGAATTCCTGAACAGACTAATAACAAGCAAAGAGATTGAAGCAACAATAAAAAATCTTCCAACAACAAAAAAAAAACAACCCAGACCAGATGGATTCACAGCCAAATTTTACCAGACCTACAAAGAAGAATTGGTACCCATTCTGCAGAAATTCCATAACATCGAGAAGGAGGGAATCCTCCTCAACTCATTTTATGAAGTCAGTATCACCTGATACCAAAGCCAGGAAAGGATACAACATAAAAAGAAAACTACAGACCAATATCTATTATAGAAGGAAAAATCCTCAATAAAATACTAGTAAACCGAATTCAGCAACATATCAAAAAATAATCCACCCTGACCAAGTGGGCTTCATCCCAGGGATGCAAGGATGGTTCTACATTGTAAACCATCTTCATTTTATAGTTTAGTAAATTGAGTCTTACAGAATATATTAAATCTGTCCAAGGGCCTGTAATGAGGAAGCAGGACTAAGATTTGAACCCATGTGTGTCTGACTGTCTCTTAACCTCTAAATTACTAGCATTCCTATCTGTATAAATGTGTGTGTGCATATGTACATCAGATATACTTGGATGGATGTCACGTAGAACATCTACTATTTCCCTTTCCTGGAAATGACTGAGATTTTAATCAGATAGATCGAATTTGAGTAAACAGTATTGGAAGGTGCCTGTTAGTGGGGAGAAAGAATTTTGAGCAAAGAAAATATTGTCAGCAATACACCTTTGGTTTAGGAAAGTACAGGACATGTTTAAAAATACCCCAGAGTAGGACATTGTGACTGACATGCATTGTCTTTGAATGAAAAGTTGGAGGAAAAGCTTGGAAAAGCAGATTCACATCAGCTTATGGGAAACCAGGAAAGCTTGATTTAGAAGTTGGGGCTTTAGAGAAGTAACATCAGAAGATTTATCCTGGAACCATTTCTCAGCTCAGCTTCTTTGAATTTTGTGGAATTAGTAACATGCACAATTTGTTAACTTGTAACATCAACAGCCACCATCCCAGTATGTCAGTTTTCTGGAGACGATCCTCCACATGTCAGGACATGTTAATAATCTCACATTTCTCATTCCTTAGTACTCTCTCACCCTTATAAGAAAGTGTGCACTGTGTAGGGTACAGATTTTAGCTATGCCCTTTCCTATTCAGTTCATTTCCGATCAATGACTGCTTTACGGGCTCCATGGTTCTGTCTGGTATGCTTAGTGTTGTAACACCTCTGCTTTCACTCTTTGGGGAAATTCAGCCTCTGTCTGATCAGTGATGCATCCTTTCCTTCATAGCTAAATAGCTGGACAGTGTTTTGGGCTGCATTTTAACAAAACCAGACCATGAGGGTAAATATCCATGTGAGAGGCTTCGTTGTGCATCTCATCCTTAGTTGATAATTGATGGAATATTTTGTGTTCTTCGATCCTATCTCAGTACATTGCCAAGAAACTGTTGGATTCCACCTGTGCAATTTTTGAAAAGAAATTAAATGATGCGTTCCAGGAAGGATTTGCATTTGCTCATTATTTTTGGCTTAATTGAGTTAAAAGGGAAGAATGAAAAACAACTAAGACCAGAGCACCTGTAACCAGTGTTGCCAAAAATTATGACCTTGTTAGTTTGACATTTTTTTGTGTGTGGTAAAGTGGTCTAATTATTGAGCTGCTAATAATATCAGTTAAGTTCTAATTAAATGTGCTACCATCTAATAGGCTTGTCTGATCACAGATCTTCATTAAAAGTCTTAGAAAGGTTTCTTTTTTTTTTTTTACATCTGGTATTTTTCCATGAATTCATGCCATTGAGTAACTCAAGAGAGGTGGACTTTGGCCAGAGGGTCACAGCAAAGAAAGAACACTGGGTGCTGTCTATGAGAGATGCTCAGAATTGATAATAGTTCCCAGCTGTCTCTGCAACATTAATGCAAATATTGGAAAATAAATTTGGAAAAATGATTAGAGATTAGAAGGAAGAGGCATCAAGTGTAAAATGTGGGTCATTTTCATCTTTAACTTTTGTAGATAAACCAACTTTCATACTAAGGACTAAGCCAATGGAAAAACTTCTGAATTTCATGTATGGTGGAAAATTGAAAATATCCTCACTGATGTAAAGAGATTACCTTTTACATTAATATACTCACCTTCAAATGGAAAGTTATCTTATAGATTTTAAGATTGAATTTGATATTTTGCTTTAGTATAATTATTTTAAAAGACAGACTTTTCTCCTTTCCAAAAGTAGTTGTCACAAAGCTTTTTAGTGCTGCTTTTTGTATCTTTCTCATTCACTTTGGAGAGAAAGAAAAGCAATATTATTGAATACTCTGTTGAGAGGCATGTATTTTACCTTTTAAATACCCATTTTACAGATGTAGTGACAAACAAACTTTCCCACAGTTTCCTGCCTAGTAATTGATGGAGCTGTAAATATAACCTACATCCAGATCATTTCAAAGTCTATTTTTTCCGCTGTGCAATGCCTATATTTGTTTTATTATAGACTTATAAATACTCTTCTCTGTGGTATTTCCTATTTAAAAATTTCAAGAAAACTGTTGTTCTGGATGGGAAAGCTCCACCTGTGTCCTGACAGGCCTCTGGGCGCACTCACTGCTTCCCGGCTTAAACATGATAAAGTGCTCACTGTGTTTGCATTTCACATCTAGAAAATGAATGCCTTTTCTTTTTCTAAAGGAACTTGGATATATGGATTAATGTCATAGAAGATGAGTGATAACATCCAAAAATACACATATATTTTTAATAAATTATTAATCAATAGAAAATTCTACACTTAATATATAAATAATGAATGACTTTAAACATGAATTTTTAACATGAATTGTGATTTCAAAATTCCAAAAATTATAGGTATGTCTTTAAAATAGTGTTGGATTAAAAACTCTCACTTTATAAAATGTCTGTGACTATATTATCTATTATGCTGTTAGTAATTAGAGATTTTTAAATTAAGATATGTTTATTGGTAGAAATATTTCTATCAAAATTACAGTGCAGTAAGGAAAAATAAACTCAATTTCTAGCTTTCAGGTTTAGTCTTTGAACATAATCTTAGTGGATTTATCTATAAAACTCTTGGCCTCAATGATTTCTTAATTGATTTTGTTTGTTCCAATATGTGATTGTGAAAAATCATCATTCTTTCTCATATATTTTCAGATGGACCATAACAGATCTTTCATGCAGAGATATACTAAGAGTTACATGTTCATCTTTGAGAATCAGAAAAAAAGACTCTAGAAGAGCTACATGGTATTTCAGGCCGTTGAAGGGTATTCTGTGTTGGAGAGGCAACAAATATATATTGGTTCTTAAATAACTATCTAATTTTTTCTCTCCTTCCTATTATTTTGATAGATATAAAGTCCAGTATTGAGGTATGCAGAAAATGCCAGTCTTTAGACCCGTAGTTAGTACTGTGAATATTTTCATTTTAAATAATGATCCCCTTACAAAGTGGTCATTCCTGTGATACGTATTTCCCTTTCACAGCTGCTGAATATAACTGGGAAAATTCCTGGCACAATGCTTGCTTTCTCTCAGCTCCCGAATGTGTCTGCGTATGTGCAGAATACACCTCCTAACTGCTACTTCCCTGCAGCATTTCACCTTCTCACACCTCATTTCAAAACTCCCCACCTCAAGGCCATCACTCTTATCCCACATTTGGTGGCAACAAGAGATGTCCTTGTGCACTTATCCTTCCACTCACAGGGCCGTGGCGTGGGGAGGTGGGTGGTGGTGGCGGGAATGCTGCACTGCTGCGTGGACTGAGTTCCAGGCTTCTGCAGGTGCGGATGGGGGTCGGGCCATAACGGGCTGGAGGGTTGTGGTGCGCTAGGGGAGCCCCTTCTCCTCCTTGTGCGGGGAGCCCTTATTTTATGCATCATCTTTAGCATTCCTGATTCCTTATTGCTCCCTTCCTTGTCTCATTTTCTTGTCCTGTGTCAACCTAGGAATCACACTCAGAATTAAACTGCTTTCATGCACTTTAACCTCACTGGCATTAGCCATGTGGTTTTTATAAAAAGTCTTATGGCCCTAGACTAGGGTTTCTCAACTTCAGCACTGCTGGCATTTTGGGTCAGATAATTTGTTGTGGAGCACTGCCCTGTGCATTGTAGAATGTCTAGCAGCATCCTTAGCCTAATATCCTTTAAATGCCAGTAGCGCATTTCCCCCAATTATGAAAACTAAAAATGTCTCCAGATGTTATCAAACGTCTCCTAGAGGCCAAAATCACCCCCAGGCAAGAACCACTACTCTAGACAACCAATGTATCCTTTTCATCATTTTTGTTCCTGCACGCTTTATGAAATGTATCTTGTTGTTTTTAATTTTAATTTTTAAAAGAGACAATTATCTCTTTTGATTTTAGGATATTGATTTTAACACAACTGGGTCATTAAATTGCCTCTGATTCCTTTTATTTCATATCATGGTCTCTTCAAAAGCTGCTAATACATTTTTACAGTATTGTTTTTACGTCAGAGATTGAAAAGATAGTGTTAGTAATATATACTGGGTGCCTGTGAACAATTAATTTCCTTATCACTTTAACTACTCTTTGGAGACTATGTTGGTAATGACTCTGCCTTCTTCCTTATGTGCTTCCTGACTATTTTTCTCAAACCAAAGCATGAATTTAAGTTTTTGTTAAAACTAGAACCCACATTGTTACTATGTTTTGTTCCCCAACACAAAGTACACTACAATAATTGTCTTGATTTGAGATAAACAATTGTCCCTGTTTTCCCAGATCTGTCCTGGTTTAAGCACTGAAAGTTCCACATCCCAGTAAATCCTTCAGTCTTGGACAATCCGGGACAGTTGAAAACCCTAAGTGATATATCCTTTGTTTCCTTGGCAATCAGAGCAACTTAGTCCTGCTCTAATTTCTGTTCTACAATGACACGGGGAATCTAAGGCAGGGGCACTGAGGTCCTGTGGGTTGAGTAGAGCCCACAGGTGTGATATATGTGGTCGCACAGTATTTTCCAAAAATTGAATTTGAATGCTTACCATGGGCCTCCCAACCCTATGTTGTTTTATATCAGGCCCCTCCACACATTCATGTTAATTGGCTTGTTCCTCATGGTCTTTGATTTGCAACCCTTCATTTGAGGACTACTTCCAGCTTTATTTGGTGAAGAAAATCTTTAGCTCTGTGTAGATTTTTCACAAGGCATACTCATAGATGTGCTCATTGCTCAAGATTTCTTTCAGGTATCACCATAACATGAAATCAGCTTTCTGAAGCAGTTAATGATCTCTTGGCAGTCATTTTCAAAGGTTTGCTTGCTTCCAGGTGATTCATCCAAAGACTTCTTAAACTGTCTGTTGGGACTTTACAGGTTAAAATCGATAGCAATCTCTGGGGTGTTGGTTAAGGATTGTCAAAATTATCTTCTCCATACTTAGTGTATCTTCTGCATGAAGGTGGAGGAATGTTCCAACATTAGCTTAACACCTTCAAATTAAAGTTTGTCCCTACAAAAACTCCTAATAAAATGCAAATCTGTGGGAGATAATAATTTTATGGACAAATGGTTATTACACAAACCTAGGTGAACTGTGATCAGCCTTGAGAGGAGACGGAAGGGAGAATTCTGAAGCTTGATTTGTCTGGCACAACGTGAGGACTGAATGGGACAGTTCTAAGCAGTTAGCATAGAATGGAGATAGGAGTACCGGGAAAGGGCAGTAACAGAATATATTAATAAGTTTAGAGAGAAAGAAATGAATCTGTCTCCTAATTTGTCCCTTCTTTTCTTAGCCTATGGTTCTAAGGAGCTGCTTAATACTCATGTCTTGAGGCTGCTGCATATAACGTGAAGGAAAAAGGGAGAAAAAGTGGTGGCGTTGCTCATTCCCCATCCTCAGTAATGTTGAAGTGGGTTGGTCAAAATGAACTCTCTATGAACTCGAACATAGCCTGTACTAATATCATCCTGCTTGCTCCTGATTTTAGTGTAACAATATAAGTAGTTGTACTTAGAAGGCACCGACAATCCTATTGCTGGTATTCTGCATATTTTTTCATGTAGTGACAATGCACAAATTCGTTGAACATCGTTGAGCACTTGCACCAAACTATTGTTCTGAAGGTCTGTTCTTGGCACTGTTTTATAGGAACTTGTTCAAAGGAACTCTGATCCGATTTTTACTATTAGCACGTAATAGTCAGAGGTACCTTTATTTTCCCTTTGAAGATGGTTCAAGTTGCATAGATCACTCTCTCCTGGTTGGTCTCTGGCTTCAGCTTCTCAAACGTGTCCCCTTTTGGCCAGCTACCAACTGCTAGAGGTTGTCAGCTCACTACGGGTCTCACTTACTTTCTGTCTCTGTGGAAGTATTTAACAAAATGGTACTGGGATGCGACTTGCCTAGAATTTGATAAAAATGCACATTCAAAGTCTCTACCCCAAAATTACTGAATCAGAATCTCCCCAGGAAATTTTTCTGCATATTAAAATTATAGAAACATTACTCCATACTCTCTCTATAAGTGATCTCATCATTAGCCGTAGCTTCAAGCTTTAACTATTTTTGTATGCTTCATGACTCACAAATTTATATCTTAACTATAAGCCACTCTTTGAAGCTCTGGTCTTACATACTTTGTTGCCACTTGGTAACTTCTCCTGGATGTCTCAGCAGTATCTCAGACTTTATCCCCTCAAAACTCATTCCCCAAGTTTCTCGTATCTCAATAGTTGGGACCATCATTCATGGAGTTTTTCAAGCATTATTCTTTCCTTCCTCTGTGTATATCCAGTCTACCATCAAGACTTGATCAAGTCTACCAGCAAGTTCTGTTCATTCTACCTCAAGATTATGCCATGACTTCATCTACTTTTATCCAAATTCATTTACTACCTTTTGCCAAGCCTACCAATAGACTTCTAATTGATCTGCTTGCTTCACCTCTTGTCCCTACCAGTTTGTTCTCTATTTAGGAGCCAGTGTCATCTTTTAAAAATGCTATGCATGTCCTCTATTGAAATCCTGTAATAGCTTCCCACTGCCCTTCAAATTCAATTCCATACTGCAGTATGGCTGGTAAGATTGTGCATAGCCAGCTCCAGTCGACTCAGCAATCTACCACCTTCCACTAAAACACTCTACCCTTGCCCACCCTTGCTCACTGAGCCACTCTGGCCTCGCCTTGGTTCCCTGAAGGTCCCCTGCCTTGGAACCTTTGTGAGAGGGATGCCTCTGCCTCGAGTGCTCTCTTTCCTGATCCTTGGCTCTTCCTCTTGCAGATTCCTTCTCTCACTTCAAGGATCAGATTAAACGTTACCGTTTTAGGGAGGACTTCTTCATCACTGTGTTTAGTCCTTCCTTCTGCCCAGCACACAGTATTCTCTCAGTCCATTTCTCTGTCCTCTACAGTACTCAGCATGTTGTCATTAATTCATTCCTGTTTCCCTCATGACATGATACACCCCATAAGGGCAGGAACCACAGCTGTTTTCATCCTGCTGTACACTCATTGACCACCAAGCGCCTGGCTGATGATAAGCACCGAATGCTTATTTATTGAACGAATTAATTAAAGTTTAGGTTTTGTGTGTGTTTAATGTAGGGCCAAGAAGCATTAGATGGGGAAATAGAATTTGGGTGAGATTTTAAAAAATAACTAATTTGATATTGAAAGTGTAAACTTAAAAACCAAAACCTAACATGGAATTCAATTCCACTTTATCCCATCCTTCCTCTATCATGCTTTTATAGATTATATAATGTCTTTAACAACATTCTCTAGCCTATGCTACTTGCTTTAGCTGTGTCAGTCACAAAAATTTAAAAATTTTTTTTAAATTTTTTTTAAAAAAATCAGCATTCCAGACAATGTAACTAATTTTTTTTAATGTGGAAAAAGAACAACACAGAGTTGACCTTAGATACAGAGTTAAAGTAGGCATTTCCCTACATAATCTGATTTGTGGGAGGTTATAAAAGCAAATAAAGCTAAAAAGTATTCTTTAACTCCTGGTTGTTGTGCCCAAAATTTTACTGTTTTGAGTATTGTCCTCTCCCTGGAGTTCTGTTAATATCATATATGCATGAAAGTGTCATTACATTATCAAGCTACAATGTGCATGAGATCTGTTGTGTCACATTTATGTTGACTAGTGGAACTGGATAACATTATAATTATTTTATTCTCTCTGAAAGGGAGAGTGAACTTCCAGTGAAAACCGACCCACATATAACTCTGTGATAGCATAATTTCATTGTTAAAGAGAAATTTGTTTGTAGATTTCTGCCTCATTACTGTCCTGTGAGCTCCTAAAGAGCAAAAAAAGAAGTTCTTCCTATGTTTGCATCATTAAGACATAAAATCATAGGTATTCATGAAATGTATTGAAAAAATGGATAACTAAATCAAATATAAAATATTATAGCAATGTGTTATGGCTGGTAAAAGTGTTTAAAAACAAAATAATATACTTTTGGCAAAAATTGGAATGAAATATTACCACATGCATAAATGTGCTTATGGACTTTGGAGGAAAAAGTGACTCTAATTTGGCCTTTGTTCTGTGCAAATGAATAAGGTATTTAGTGTTGGATATCACGTATCACTTGGTGTTTTTATCATTGTAGCACAGATTTGCTTAGTCAACTTTTATATTAGTTGCCTTTGTTTTCTCCTTTCTTATCTACCCATTTTCACCTTCCATGCTTGGCTTATTTTGGTTAAGTGGTACAAATATTGAGTAACATCTATTGATGTTGGCATGCTTTTCACAACCACTCTGTGGCCTTTCTCCTCATTACCTTATCTGACACTCTTTTCATTGTATTTTTACTATTCTTGCAAAACTGACTCTAGTGAAATATAAGAGTCATAGGGTTTAATCCTCTGTCTACTATTTTTCTCATGGTAGAAGCTGTGGCTACATTGGGGATATCATCAGTACGTTAAATGCTGACTGTCGCACCTTGGATTGTGGCCTCCTATGAGTCATTTGTCTTTCGAACAAGGTGTGTCCAATGTTGGAAAGAAATCATAGCAAGGTCTACATGGAGTGCCAACAAGTTTTTCAAAAGGAGTTGCCACACCCAAACGAAAGCACTTTTTTCAACAGCTAAGATTAAGAATAATTAACATTTAATATACCCTCACCTATTTGTCCAGTATGTTTTCATGAAAACTAACATTTTAGCCATGTGTGTCAGTCTCAATTTAACCTCTTGATCTGTCAAAGATTTGTCTTTATTAGAGTTGTCTTTTCTCAACAAAGACTTTTTTTTTAATATTAACCAATTTTCCGTAAAAAGTAACCCTACTTTGTGGTCTAGATGAACCCATATCAGCATTGTTGTGAAAAGGCTTATGTGGGAAATGAGGAAGAGCTCAACAGTATTACATTGCACAGAACATTGTTTTCGGTACTAGAAAACAGAGAACTATACATTTTTGTCAATATTCTATTTCAGTAGGAGGGAACTTTCTTGGTAGACCTGTTATCTAAGACAGTGTAGTATAAAAACTGTGCAATTTTATTTTTTCGTTGTTGACTCTTTCTTGGTCAGGTAAAAATAGCCAGATTTCTAAATTCTTATATAGTTTTCTGTGAACATTTTTTTGTGCACAATTTGGTCTTAATACCCTTCCATGTACTTGAGAAAACCCTATCTAATGTATATAAAATTAAGTTGTAATACTATTTATTCATGTTTCATGTGGAGATAATTGTCCTAAGCCAATAAGATGAGCCCTATCATGACTGTTCGCCAACATATTTGATAGGAACCCTATGGAGATATAGACGGACAATGGAGATCGTGTTCCTTTCTTGGATATAAACAGATTTATTCTCTTATTTGCGAGACTGCATACGTATGCCATGTGCCTCAGTTTACCCACCTGTAAAATGTGATGTGTTTCTTATGAGTTAGGCATGTTATGTTTTTACTCTATTAAAAGTAAAAACATGAAGGACTTAAACAGCACCTGTCATGTAAGAAGCACTATATAAGTGTTAATTGTTCCATGTATTGACATGACCCTTTTACATGCCTCTTCACATATAAATGTGACACATTTTCACAAATAAATTCCTAGAGGAGTAACTTCTGGGCCACAGCATAGGGATTTCTTCAGTTTTACCATGAAATTGTTAAATTGTTCTCTAAAGACATTGAACTGACTTGCACTTCTGCCAGTGGCATATAAATTACTGTTCATCCTCATCTTCACCAACACTTTGTATTGATAGGCTTGTAACTTTTTCTTCAGTCTGTTGGGTAATATGTATCTCTCTGTTATTTTAATTTGCATTCCCTGATAAAGAGTGAAGTTGAAAATATTTTTTTAATTGGCCTTTCTTGGAATTGCCAATTAATATACTTTGCTCAAAGTGAAATGTATAATACTGGATATAAGCATATGAAATTAAAATGTGGGGAAACTCACTTTTTACGTCTAGGAGAAAGGGACAAGAATGGAATGGGAGAACAGGGCTTGTCTGTATCCGTAACATTTTGTTTCTTTAAACAGCAAAAACTTGAAGAAAATTTGGAAATTTTTCGTTGGTTAAATCTGGGTGATGAGTAGTTGGTTATATTTTATATTATTTTGTCCTTTTCATAATATTTTTAATATTTCATAATTTTGAATAAGAAATCAATTTAGGTTTTATCATTAAACTATCATTAAGCCAAGATTTATATGACTTTTTTTAATTTTTTTTTTTTTCGTTTGTTTTTTTGAGACAGAGTCTTACTCTGTCATCTGAGCTGGAGTGCAGTGGTGTCATCATCACTTGCTGAAACCTCAAACTCTGGGGCTCAAGCAATCCTCCTGCCTCAGCCTCTCATGTAGCTGGGACTACAGATACCCACCACCATGCCTTGCTAATTTTTCTGTGTTTTGTAGAGATAGGATTTCACTCTGTTGTTCAGGCTGGTCTCAAATACTGGGCTCAAGTGATCCTCCCTCCTTGGTCTTCTAGAGTGCTGGAATTGCAGGCATGATCCAGGGCTCCCAACCTAGATTTCTTTTTGATTAGACTTCTCACTTTTTTTATTTTTTGTTTGAATTGATTTTCTTAGCATCTCAAGAGTAGTTAGCAATAGATGCGTGTATGGGGCAGCCATTCCCTGTTGCGTAATGTAAACTGAAAGATAATATTTTAAAACAGCATTTTATATGATATCACCTTCCTATAGATAACTGATAAGTGACAGCAATATTCTAAATATCATTGATTAAAAAAATTAATATGTGCAGGAAAACAAATTATGGTAAAATTATAATTATAAAAGTATAAATGATATAATGAAAAATATAATAATAGTGACATTCAATTTACAAGAAAAAACATGGAAGATATATTTGGAGAGCAATAGAAGAGGCAACAAAGGAAAAAATTCACCAGTTTACTGACAATAGAGGATGATTGTGCTGTGATAAAACAATAAAATATTCTCTAGAATATTATATTTAAAATAGTTTACTAAATATGTTACTAAAATTCATTATATAAATAAAACTTTATGTGGATATAGTATAAAAGTACATTTCTTTTCACTTTTAGAATGATTTCTGTTTTAGGTAATATTAAAATAGGTTAAATGTTATTGACAATGAAGGGAAGCAAATATAAATGTACTTGCTTATCTATGTATATATGTAATATTTACTTTGGGCAAGCAGTAATAGATTTGCAATATTTAATTCATGTAATTAATATGGAAACTTTGATTCTAACATGGACAAATTACATATGGAACCTCCTCAAGGTAATTTTTCTTTAATCTATATTGAAAAGTTATGAGTTCAGAGTAGAAAATGAACTTAAATTCTATCCATTGGTATTTAAAGGCTAAAAGGTGAATTCTCCTGAAAAAGTTAACTACAACTCTAGTTTCTAGTTTTGAGGGGGAGTGTCATGGAATCTTTTGCAGACTTAAAAAGTCATAAGTCATAGATTTGTCCACTTCTTTTGTTTTGAAGTACTCACATCTCTCAATATTACAAGACTCCATGTGAACATGAAATCACCTTTCCATCATCTTTCTTGGCATGTTTCATGTAATAAACTTTTTTTATTTTGAGAAGATTTCCAATTTGACTGTTCTAGTATTCTTCAATTCAAATTTTCCAATACAGTGTTGAAGTAGCTTATGAGACTGTTTCAGTGATATAAAGAAAGAATAATATTTTATAAAAGTGTTGTTTTTTTAATTTCCCAGATCCCAAAGTAACAAAGTCTAACATCATTCAAACCTGGCAATTTGAAAATCATAGCAGTTTGAAAATTAGGTAAATTATGGATGTAGTAATCAGTTATATTTTTAAAAACAGCTTTATTGAAGTATAATAGAAAAACAAAGTAGGCACACTCAAAGTATACAATTTGATAAATTTTGACATATGTATATACCTGTAGAAATCATTAGCATTATCAAGGTAATGAGCATACCCATCACCCCCAGAAGTCTTCTCTCACCCCTTTGTAATCTTCACACCCCACGCCCCATCTCCAGTCAACCAGTGATCTGCTTTCTCTCACAAAGGTAAGTTTTCATTTTCTAGAATTGTGTACATATTATATATTTTTTGTTTATTAACTACATTCATTAATACTATAAAGGAAAATTCGAACTCAGTTTGTAAAAAGTCATATACTAGTTCCAAATGATGTCCTTGAGAAATGTCCAAGATGCAGCTTATTTCTAACCACAATCTTCAATCAAACCTTACCTAATTGACTTTGGCTCTGCCCAAGATGAGGTAACAGGGGCAGGTGGCTTGCAAGAGGGTGTGTGTATTAGTTATCTATTGCTGCATAACAAATTATACCAAAACTTAGCAGCTTAAACAACAAATATTTATTATTTCATGGAATTTCTGAGAGTCAGGAATCTGTCTTAGCTGGGTAGTTTTGGCCTATGCAGTCTCATGAGGTTGCAGTCACTCTATCGGCGAGGGCTGCAACTACCAGAATGCTCGATTAGGGCTAGAAATATGTTTCCAAAATGGCTTATTCATGTGACCATTGGCCAAAGGCTCCAGCTCCTCAGTGGCCCTGCTGTCAGAAGGCCTCAGCTTCTCGCCCTGTGGCCTTTTTATAAGACTATTCAACGTAGTATCAAGCTTTTCCCAAAGTGAGTGCTACAAGAGAGAGAATGCGCATGACCAAGATAAAAGCCACATTTTGTTTGACACCCTAGTCTTATAAGTCACATACCATCTCTTCTCCCATGTTCTACTGGTTGCACAGAACAACCCTAGGCCACTGAGGGAGAGGACCATACAAGAGTGTACCAGAAGGTGGGATTGCTGGGGCCATCATGAAAGCTGGCTATCACGAATCTGTTTAGCTATATAAAGTCAAACTATTCAACAAGTTTTAAGACTCTTGTGTAATCAGCTCATAAAATCCACTTTACCAGAATCCATTTGTGTATAATTTATGGGCTGATTACACAACCGTTTTATAACTTATTTAATAATAATTTTTAAAAGCACACATTTATTTAATACTTTTCTGCCAGCAACTGAAAATAACCTTATTGCATTTCCTTTAACTGTACTCTATATTTCAAGAACGTTTTTGTTAAATCTGTTATATCTCATTCCTCTGCACTTTCTTTTTAGTACTTATTTAAGTACTTATGAGACTTTCAGAAGAAAAGAGAACCATCTTTATTGGTTAAACCTTCAACATTATAAAAAGAATCTGATTCTATTATTTACTCATAAGGATTACTCATAAGAATTAATAATAAACATTAAATTAAGAAAGATTAGCTAATTCAATATTTATTTTTCCCAAGTCCTACAATAGCAAAAAGTTGTTCATTTTGAAGGCTGCTATTATGTTGTTCACACTGTTCAATGTATTTCCAATATTTTAGGTGTAAATGTATATTTTAAATTAATGTTGCTTTAAAAACTTGCATGGGAGACATAAAGAGAAGGATTTGGTACAAAATTAAATCCCACTTAGACATTCAGCATGTTTTAAAAAATCGTCTAAAACTAAATCATAGCTTGTAACTAAACTCTAATAAAGACTCAAAGTATTAATAGATGTTCTCACATATTAACATTAATAAAGTAAGTGAATCAAAATAAGCCCCCAAATGCAGACAATGAAAACGAAATTGAGCACAGCATCAAAAAAACCTGACAGTAAAATCATTGTGCCCCTCCCTGTAGCACATGCTGTTCCCAAAGTATAGCAGCAAGTTCTAAAGCTGAAGTTTTGGCAAAGGTTTTCATCATCCTCAAACCTCCTTCAAACTTCCAGATCTGTATTCAGTTTCATTATTATTTTTATACCCATACCCTGCTTTCTCATCTGCTGGCTCTTACTGATCACTTTATGAAACATTAGGACTACCTGTACAATTTGATGTAATTTTAATTGCACCCAAAACCAGAGCAGCATATGAAATGAGTAGGTGAAATATTAATAGCTTGTCTTTGCTTAGTGAGTTGTGTCGATGGCTGGTGGAAGGGCCAGGGGTGCGGGGGTGGAGGCTGAATTTGTCTGCTAGCTGGAAAAACTGAGCAGCTTGGTAAAATTTTGACTGTTCTTCTCCTAAGATAACTCTTTATTCAGCTGATATTTCATGACCTTGTTAAGAGCACAGCAGTGACTGCCTCTGCAAAGTGTCTTCCCAGATTCCGGCGGGTTCCCTGAGGTTGACTTGCATGGATTCACCCAAGCATGTGCAAAACAAATAGCAGTGTATAGGGCATTGTATGTCTATTTCTAGGAATGAACGTGGAACCTGGTAAATTCTGATTTAATAAGGAATGTCAATATTAAGGAATAATGTCTTATTTTCTAAGTCTAGTCCCTAAGTCAAAATGCTTTCGTGAAATCAATTTTAGTTATTCATTAAATTAATCAGTGTTTATTAAGTTTCTAATATGGGCCAGGCAACCATGTTCATTTCACAGTGGCAAAGAAAAAGGCGCAAGGTCTCTGATGTCTGGGAATATATACCTTAGCATTTGAGACAGACATCAAGGGGTAAACGAACACACTTTGGATAGTAGTAAGTGTAACAGTGAAAATGGAACAATAATTGGAGGGATGTGGGGTCAGAGAAGGCATCACCATGGAGGTGACATGTGAACTGAGAGGAAATGCAAAGATCTGAAATAAGAACAGTATAGGCTGTGAAAACAGCAAGTGCAAAGGCTTGCAGGCTAGAAAAAGCTTGTCATGCTTGAGCAACAGAATGGACATTGTAGCTGGAGCTTAGGGAACGCAATGGGGAGTCTTAGAAAATGGGGTCTGGAAGTGGGTAGGTCTTGGCATAGCATATCTTTAAAACTTAATATTTCTTTTCTCTTACTCTCAGTTTAGTAAGTACATGGAATATTCCCTCTTTTTTTAGCAAATTTAAAGATAGAAAACTAGCTGATGAGAATGCCATTATTTTGGCTACTAAAGAGCTGAAATAACTTTTAATTTGCTGATGTTTTCAGTTTGGGATATGCACCGTAACAGAGAGAGTATAGCCAAGATCTTACATGACATTTGTAAGCAAGTTGTCAGGAGTAGCCTATCAAAAAAATACAGTCTGCACAATTTTGCTTGAATTGAAAATTACATGTGTTGATTTTGTACAAAAAGTTGAACCGAAAGTTGTTTTGTCTATAAGTTTGTGTCATTTGTTAGAATGAGATGTGCTCTGTTCTTTCTAGGCTTAGCAGTGCCAATGGGGGTGCACATAAGTCCTTGAACTTCCGTCTCAGAGGTGGTTGACTATCAAAATGATCAAACTAACTGGATTTTACTGCAGTTGAAAATGTAAATTGTTGGATCATGTAACTATTATTTTTTTAACTATGATAAATTAATTTAAATGCAATAGATCTGAAGTTCCTTTCTCAGAAATTTCAAAATCTAAGAAAAGAAATTTATAATATCTCTTTATGTTTATTGGTCTTGTAAGTTTAGCCTGAAATGATCAAATTTAAAAATAAATATATTCGATATTACAGTGAATTATTTGTTATACATTATATAAGCATTGAGATTCTTTCTTAAGAATTGAGTAGATAACTTGTTGTAGGTAATGGGTCAGACAAGTAGACACCCATTCAATGGGTGTGGTCCCTGACTGCTATGTTTTATTCACGGTTTAAATATACATGTATTAGAAGGGAAACTAACATAGGAAAATAAATATTTCACGTAAGTGAAAAAGTAAGCACTGTGATTTCTCATGGAAAAAAGGCATTAAAAGAGTTGCCTTGTCATAAACTCCTTGTTACTGCACCTGCTCAAAGCAGCATTAATGGGCACAGAGGAGTCCACCATGGCTGGACGAAGTACTCCTGATGGCAGGATATTGGTGGCGAGCTGACAAACACGGAGTGCACTGTGAAGTTCCACAAAGCACTGACCTATTGTATGGACAGACTATGAAATTTTCTTTAAGGAGTGATTTCTTTCATATGTATTTGCTCTGAAATAACCACTTCTTACTAAGATTCCTTACTGTTTGTGGTTCGTACACATGTTTTAAAGAGAAAAATGTCTTACCTTAGAGAAGTAGAATTGAGTTCATTGAGCTAGTACAAAGTTTAATGCATTGAATATATACTTACATATAAATATAAACATTTATAATATATATTAATGAAATTTTAATTTTGTAAATTAATTTAGCCCAGACAAATAAAAATTAACCTCTTGAAGGAAAGGCAGGATAATGACACATCGTCAATATTGATATGGAATTCAGACACTCTAGATTTTATACCCTCACCAGCCATTTGTTAATTTTGTGGTTATTTCACCAGCTATACATTTGGAAAAACCAGCCTGAGCAAGAGTGAGACCCCATCTCTACCAAAAATAGAAAAAATTAGCCGGGCATGGTAGCATGTGTCTGTAGTCCCAGCTACTTGGGAAACTGAAGCAGGAGGATTGCTTGAGCCCAGGAGTTTGAGGTTGCAGTGAACTATGATGATGCCACTGCACTCTACCCAGGATAGAGAGACTCTGTCTCAAAACTAAATAAATAAATACAAATTAAAAAGAATGTAAAAATTTGAAAAATATAATGTTAAGTATTTGAATAGTAAAGTGTAGATGTAGGTATATATGTATATAATGCACATATATTATAGAATTAAATTCATTGTATGAGGAGTCCATAAAGTGTACACAAGCTTTAGCATAATGCTTAACAAAACATCAGCACTCGATAAATATTAATATCATTCATAATAAGGTTTTCATTTTGTGTCCTCCAAAAGTTATTGGACATTTTGCATTTTAGTATTTTGATGTCAACTTAATCAACTTGAAAGTAAGTGTTTACTTCTGTGTGCCCAGATATTCCTTTTATGAGGGCTATTGTTTTGCCTATGAGGCCTTCTTTGGCTTGTGTTTGTTTAAAGTAAGAAGGAAAGAAAATGTTTCCCTTTTGCTGTTCCTTTAGAGTAGGTGTAGGTGGGAACAAAATGCTTATGTAGCCTCAGAGCGTAGAAGAGGGTATCGCAGATTCAGTGACTCCCCGTAACTTACCAACCCCTGTAACAGTAGCAGGTAGATAAGGTTAGAGGGTATCATGCCCTGTCTACCTAGACCCTGCTGACTTTAACCTCACTTTTCCAGGTTTGATTGCCTTTGCCTTATCCAGTTCCCTCCAGGCCCAGCAGGATCTTAGAAGTAAGATAGAGATTTTCTAGTGAACAGAATTGCTTGATGTGTCCCCTAAGAAATACTCTTCCTTTGGGTAAGCCTGTGTAGTATTACTTTTGAAAGTGTTTCAAGTTTCATTCTCACTTAGGTACATTTATATGTATTAATCCCTGAAGACACTATATAAAGTGTAATGTGAATTTCAAGTTCATTTTTTTCTATCATGTTTAACTATTTAGTACTCAAGATCTTTTGCACACAAAGAGAAAATAATGGATAACATTTTCTATCCAGAACCAGAACGTGAGTCTCCAATGACCTTAATTACTACACTTAGGCCAAAAAGTAGAGGATGCTGGCAATTCGATCACCTAATTTTTTTTGTCTTCAGTGATCATACCATTGCCCTACATAGTTAACATATTTTAGTGTAGCTCCTACACTCCTACATTTTAAATTTGTTCGTAGAGATTAGTTTTTAAGGCTTGACAAACAGACAAGTTTCAGGCTTAATTCCCTTATTCAGTCTTGAGTCATTGCTCTATCCTCACTTTCATAGCAGGTTTGGTTTTTGGTATTTGTTATACTGTCATACTGTCTTTCTGAATAAAAAGTTTCACAGCTTAATATAGGTTAGTTTTTCCACATGTTTGATTTTCAAGCATGCTTGCATAAGTTTAAGTGCTAGGAACTGGTTGAAAGTAACTGAACAGGGGGAACTGAAAATAGTGTAGCTGATTCTTGGAAATCGGTTATGGTTAAAGATTAAAACAGACTGCGGCTGTGTGTCTTATGTAAACATTAAGTCCAAGGGCCACACATGACACAGAAAAAAAAATGACCTAGCTTTTGCAAAACTTTAAAAAAATTATTTCTTTAAACGGTTTCATAATCATACACTGTTGGCAAAATAAATGAAACAGTTGAACTTCCTGGATGATTAGTTTCAGTAGAAATATATCAGATAGCAAAGTCACTGGAAGATGAATCACAGCTTTGCCCACCTGTAATCCTATAATGAAGACATATTCCTGGGCCTCAGGTCAGTGTCAGACCTGAGGGACAGTATTTCTGACCTCCAGTCTTCTTAGGGAATAGATCACTCTACATACCTCTCTGGGGTATGTTCTTTACCGTATCTGGCCCTTAACAGGTAAACATCCCCTACCTGGCCAAAATCAGCAAGGTTGGAAAACTTGGCCCAATCTGGAAACCTGAAGTTGGTCTGCCTCTTGCTGAACCAGAGCCTGTGTTCCCGCTTGTTTCCCAGGGTCCGACTTCAGGCCACCATCCTTTGCTGGCCCTGACCTCGGCACCTGTCTAATAAATGGATTTGGGCTTTCCTCTCTCTGCCCCATCCCACCTTCTTTATATCCTACCGCTAACCTTTATTCTCCAGACACTTTTGTTTTTCACCTTTGCTGAAATGTACGTTTTGGTTTTCTCTAGGCCTTGCTTGCCAACCCACTACGCCTTCCAGACTCTCGCTCCTCGCTATTCCCACTCCCCAACCCTAATCTGTTCTACTTCAGTTCAGCACTCGAATAGCAGGAGCGAACATCTTCCACCTGAGCTGAATAGGGTTTCAGAGCTAACATTCCTCCACCGCCTGATGGGCCTTAGCAGCCTTGTCTCCTGTCCACCTGGGCTGAGACACCCCGGGCCTCAGTTCTTTAGGAGAGAGAATTCTCCACTGTCTTGCTATAGATTTGTCCCAACTGATCCCTCTGATTTCCTTTCTTTGATTCACCTAGTCTTTGTGTTTTTTTCTCGCCAAAAATTTCATGTTGGATATACAATATAAGAAAAAAGCACATATTTATTTTATTTACTATTTTAGTAAAGTAATACTAATTATACTCTGTTTTAGATGTCATTCCACTATCTTTTTAAATATGTTAATATGCAATAGAGACTTAATAGAATGGAATAAATTTTACAATCAAAAAGTAATGTTTTAGAATTTTTACCCATTCTTCATTTAGATAGGGAGTTAATAGTTCTCTTAGAGATGTTGTTTAGATGCCCAGACTTCTGCATATGGACTATAATTATTATTATTATTTTTATCATCTAGATCTATGTTTCTGGAATTTTTTTTAAGTTTTTTTTATTTCAGGAAATTATGGAAGTACAAACATTTTGGTTACATGTTATGACTTTACCACATCCCAGTCATGATTTGAGACATGCCCTTTCCCCCTGTACAACGCTTACCGCGTCCATTAGTTGTGAGTTTACCCACCCCCAACCCCCTACCCCCAAAGAATGTTACTACTGTGTGAGCACCTTAGTGCTGATCAGTCAGTGCCAGTTTGAAGGCGAGTACATGTGGTGCCTAACTGGAATGTTTACGTGTATATGGGTTTGTATAGCAAAACAAGTAAAAAAATAATGCACCTTGTACTTTATGGGCAAAAGCACCCTTGAAAATTACTTGCATTTTGTTTGGCACCTCACAGTCCTGTTTTATTTATTTTTTACTTTTTTTAAACTTCAAATCATTTGCCACCATTTAAAAATCAGAAAATTTCAACCAGATTTCCAGTATCAAAAATTTTTAAGATCTGGCAACACTGCATTTCTTTGTGGCAGCTATATTCTGTGCTGAGGAGCAGCTGTCTCTTGACATAGGAATGTGCTTGCTGGTTTGACACAGCTCCTCGCTCACTTACATTAGCTGCCTGGGCTTTAAAGGCATTTGAGTTTGCAATTTGTCTTAAAAAGAAAAGAATAGTTGGAACCGAAGAGGTAAAGGCATAGTTTTCCACCCAACAATATTTTTCTTTTAAAAGAAATTAAAACATTCCCCTGTAAAATACAAAGAATAAAATAACAATCTTCCACATTACCACCACCAGAATAAATCAATGTTAATATTTTGGCATATTTGCTTTCAGGATTTTCCCCCCAATATCATTTTTTATACTGTAGAATTTTAATTCTATATGCAGCGGTTAATTTCTCCCTCAATAAGTCCCCCCTAGTCTTAAAGACCTTACTACCTTTTTCCTCAGGAGGTGTAATAATCTCAAATTTGTGAATTCCAGTCACTTTGTGACTAGAGCATTAAACTTTCCCCAAATCATAGACTCTAATGGTTCCAGTCAGGCTTCTCTCTGGCTACCAGGCCCAAGGAAAAAAACTGGTTGTCAGTTGATTTTGTGGTAGTTAAAATGGTTTAAAGACACAGCCCTAAGTCCTTTAGCAGCAGTTTAATTTGTAACTATTCGTAATTGGGGAGCATTTCAAGACAGTTGGATTCATCTTGGTCTTGAACTTACTTGGTTAGGGAGGTGTCTGAGGCCAGCTTCGAGCCAATGGAAGTGAGAAGTGAATACAGTCAAGCATTCATTTGGACCAAAGTTAGGAAATTCAGCTGCCCTCTTGTGTGGTATGATATCTCCAGTCCCAAGTCACCTCCATTGCCCCCAGACCTTTGCACCGAAGAGCCCTCCCCTTAGGATTGAGTGTGAATCCATTTGACTTTTGCTCAGACTACTTATGTAATTATCAACTTCTGGTTTATAATTGCTGCACATGCTACCGGTTCAGTCATACTCAGGTGCAAATAATTTTTTTAAAATTAGCATTTAGGCTCCTTTGCTCTCAAAAGAATTTAATCCATAGTATAGCCATGACATATACATATATATATATATATGTATATATATATAAATAGATTATTCAATAAGATAAAACATAGAACTCAACACTTTGATATATATTAATAAGTGGTGTTCAGTTGATGTCAGTTTCTTCCATACTAAAAATATGTACTATAAACTGGGCATGGTGGCATGCACCTGTAGTCCCAGCTATTCAGGAGGCTGAGATGGGAGCACAGGAGTTCAAGTCCAGTCTGGGCAACATAGTGAAACTCCATCTCTACAAAACAAATAAATAAAATAAAATTAATCCCAGATTTCCAGCTAGGAGTCATGGAAATAGGTTGTATACACAATCATCTTTTTAAATTAAAAAAAATGCATTATCCCAGCAATATCATGTATTAAATAGGATTGTGTGGTCTATTTTGGAAGCCTCACAATCTATTTTATATCATTTTATATCATTTTTTTATCTATTTTATATCATTTTCATTTTTTTTTCTGTGATATATATACATGTTAGGAAAGAATGCAAAGTTGCTAGGTATAAGCCCCGGGCATGGTGGTAAGGGTGTGTGTGGCAATCATTTGTGCCAGTGGGACACTGTTCACACCCCAGGATTCAGACTCGAACTCTTTCTTCGAACCATACCTCCACGTGGTACTTTTGGCACATTTTGGCCACTATAACGTCTCTCTCTCCCTGTCTCTCTTTTCCTACCATTCTCTCCTATTTTCCCCAACATCTGCAGTGTTGGTGAACACATCTCATACTTCGGAAGGAATGTATTCACCTACAGAAGATGAATTTAGAGAAGTGGGGGCCAGATAATGTAAGGTTTGGTAGCTTGTGATAACCAGTTTGGATTTTATTCTAAGGGCGATAAGTCATTATAAAATTTTGGCTGCTGGGAGGAGGATAGACCGTGGTGAATAGAAGTGGAAGCAGAGAGGACAGTTAAGTAAGAGCTTTACAGAAGTCCAGGTAAAAGATGGTGGTGGTTTGACCTAGGGGATTAACAGTGGGGAGAAGAGGTTTCAGCTTCACCCTATAAAGCTAACAGGATTTGCTGCTTTGGTTGCATGGATCGCATGTTGTGTGTAAGGGAGAGGGAAGAGTCAAGGAAGAACTCTGGTTTGAGTCATTCGATCTGTATCGATCCCTTTCCCTCAATATACTAATTATCCCAATTATGTATGCCTTTAAGAAATCAACTTTGAACCATTCTCCATTATTCAGTTGCTTGCCATTCCTGTCTTTTTTGTCACCACCCACCTCTGGAAGCTTACAATTTATACCTGTTTCCTGAACTTTCTAACAGATTTTGAAATCCTGGCTTTTTCATCCAAAGCCTCTGATTGACCAAAGACCAGACTATTTCCACATAGTTTATTCAGTTGGAAAGACAAGTTTCCATAGCTGTTCTGTCCTCAGCCCAGTTGCATACGTTGCTTTCTTGCTAGAGTGCACTTAACCTTTCATTCGAGAAATAATAATGCCTCAGTTTCCATTCATATATTTGCTCTGCAAGTCTTAACTCTCTGTTTCAATATATGTACATTTATCTAAGTGCCTGTCTTTGATTTTTAGCACCTAGAGGACAATTGTGCCTTACCTGTGCAATTATTAATAGGTTTTAAATAAATATTTTTAAAATAATGATAATATTTTGATTCCAATGTAGAGGCTATATTTGATAAGAGTTTCAATCACATTTTCACCAGTAATCAAGCTCTCTCCTGCTCACATTTAACGCAATGATATGGTATCTTTTAAAACTCCTGGGTTTTTCAGAAGAAAACACTCTGATTTGGGTTTTCACGTACTGGCCTCTTTACCACATTGAGTTTCCCAGCTCTGCATTATGCCAGATTCAGACCTCTGCCATTCTCACATGCACTACATATTTCCCAATACTGGAAAGTCACTTTTGCATTTGAAATTATTTGGAAAAGGATGGAAAAATCCCTTATTTTAAGAAAAATTGACATCCTATTGTAACAATAAATCTAGAATTTTCATTGAGTTGACTTCAATAATATGTTTATATGTATCATGTGTAGCAAAGGGAATTAATTTCCTTTGACTACCCCCATGGCATTTTAGAGACCAAGAATGATTTATTTGCTTTGTGTCTAATATTAACCAACTAAGAATGGAAAAATCCTATTAGATCATAAGAGACTGTTCCCCTCCCCACTGCAGGATTCTGCACCACAGTATATTTCCTAATCTTTGTTCTTTTTAATAACATTCTTCCTGTATTCATTTGAAAGTTATTACTCCAAAGTATTTCCATGAAATTATAATATGATAATTTCAGATGGAGGTAAATTTCTTATGTTTCTTTTATAATACACACTAAAGTTTATTTTTTTAAAATATTGAGCAATGTTTATCTCTTTAAAAGGGGACAATTGTACTAGTTCTCTACAAGTTTAAATAATAGCAGTATTTTCTTTTATTTGAGTAACTTTCACTATTGTTTTTGGGATAGTAGTATTTTGTTTGGAACGTACTGTGGACTATGGATTATTTATTTCTTAGATACAGTTTAGAAAGACATTATAATGGATCTTAACCAACAGGCAAGCAGATCAGGGTTCAGGGTTTGTTTGTTTTTTTCCATTGTTTTAATGTAAGAAAAGGCACAATTGGTAGACTTATGATCCATGGGGACATGAATAACTTGAATAATGATATAAGTAATATATATTCTCATAAATAGTTTGGAAATGTACATCTAGACCTGCCATGCCTCCCAGAAAGTGACTTCTGCTTGTGGACCATGATTCCCAGAAGAGAGTAAAGCTAGCACTTAATGGCCAACATTTCCAAAATTGAGATACATTTATAAAATATAACTAGGGAGTAGTCTAAATTAAATTAGCCAGCATATCCATTATGTTGTGCATCATTAATATATTAAATGGTGCCATCGTTGACATTTCTCTTTGAAGCCTAATGGTGTGCATATTTTGTATTATTCTTAAAGATAGTTTGGAAATTGGATGACTTTTTAAAAACAAAATAGCTAACTTTAGAAACAAAAGAATAAGCCCTGATGTTATGTATCACTTTGGTTGGACTCACATATTGTCTTAATAACATTCTACAATTAAATAATCACTTAAATTAATAAGTATTAATTTTCGTCCATCAACCCAGGAAAAATCTACTAATTTGTTTCTTAAAAATTGGCTCATCAGTGCCTCCACGATGAGCAATAAACTCCTTAACACAATGTGTGCTTTGGCACCAGGCTACGTTTCAGCTCTGCCTTCCACGTTCCCTTTCTTACACCTCCCTCCTGCCCCTCCTCCATACTGAAGTTGTCTCATGTCTTCCGCCCTGTGAATTCTGCAATCCAAATTTTGCACCCCTGCCAGCTGCAACTTCTCCCCTGTCTTTACCTGGTGAATTATTATTCATCCTTCATGCCCAGCCTCAAACAGCTGGGCAGCCTTCCTGGACTTGATTAGACAGTACTGAAATATTTTATATTCTCTGAAGTTTTCTGAGGCAGAGATGATGCGTTATTCATGTCTACATCCCTCACTTCATCTAGTACCACCACAGAATCTTCCTGATGTTCTATGGTAGACATGTTATGGGTGTTTATGGAATTTTTCAATAAATCAATAAACGAATATTATGGCAATCCATCCATGGATATATGATAATTAGTTTTAATGCCTAGTGTCTAATGTTGCCTATTCAGAATCCTCATATTTCACACAAATGAAGAAATCTATAGCTATTGTATTTTGGTACAGAAGCTTTTTATTTGCTCACTTTTACTTTGAATTTAGTGTAGAATTTTATTATAATAATCTAAGGTAAACTACCTGATCTCATATAATTATATACTAAATAGCGTGTACATGCCCTTCTGTGCATTTTTCAGGGTAAAGAGTGATAGATATCCTATTACTCAAGGGACTCGGGGACATTTAAGAAGCATTGACTATTAAAAAAACAAAGTGTAACATAAATTCATAGCTCTCCAGGTGTTTGGAATCTCTTTGGGGAAGCTGACACATGAAACAAACAAAAATGCAAGCCTGCACACAATTGTGCGAAAATGCTCAGGGGATAAAATAATCACTGTAGGAATTCAGAGAACGGTGTGCTGAGACTGTTAAGAACCGAGGGAGGAGGGAGGATTTGAGTGTGATTTGAAAGATGACTAGAAGAAGAGGATATTCCAGGAGGATGAGAGCATCACAGCAGAGGTACAAGCTATGGAGAGCCTTGTTCTTCAGGGTAAGAAATATTTTCCTGGTCCCTTCTTGCTTTGCCTTTTCTCCAGACACTGCCATTGCCTGCTGCCTTGCACAGGGTCACACTAGCCAATTCTGGGAAAGGGTCCAATAGGAAACATGTAAGAAACTTCCTGGCCATAACAGAAAATTGCTATAGTATCAAATTTCTTTGTTGCTTGGGCCTCACATCTGTTTCCTTGTCCTTTTACCAGCTCCTGTTCTAGTTAAAGTGGATCTCCTGATTCCTGACTCCTTGACCTTTTGACCATTCGCAAAACCTTGCCCTCACGTCTTAGGGGTCTCCTCAGCCTGCTTGATTTCTCTTATGCCTTTGGTGTCTGAACTCATAGGTATGTTCTAATTTCTGCCTGGCTGAGGTTCCAAACTTGCTGGTCCACTCAGACTCTTGGCTTGTTAGTATAGCTGGTTTACTGTCTGTCTTATGCTGACCTAGTGCATAGGTGACATTTCCAACCAGAGAATATCGGAGGCCCAGTCTCCTGCCCAGCTTCTTCTTCTATCATGACAATCAGGTTGCTTGGTATGAAGGGTTCACTTGTGGGAATACTGAAAAATCGTGAGAATACTGAAAAAGAGGGCGGGCATAAAGCTTGGCTGTGAAAGAATTTGCAGGATAGGTTGAAGTTTATATTTCATCCTCTAGGCCAGTTATCTTCAAAGTAGGAGGTTTGCTTCTCAAAAGCAGGCAAGATGATCCATAGGGATGTGGGAAGAAATTATTATAATAACTGGTTCAATGTGTTTCTATCTTTAAAAAAATTTAAAGAAATATACTTATTTAAAATACAAAAGAAATGAAAAAGCATTTAAAATACAAAATAAATTAAAAATACAGATGTTTAAATTACGGAATGACCCATGTCACTCCACATGCCAGAAGGTCACATATCAACTTTGATAGCAGACTTCTGGAGGGAGGAGTATGAACTCCACAGCCTGGAGGGGTTGACAGCGGACCTTACTTATTTATTCACTTTCAGCACGTTTGAGGTATTGCAGTTTGTGTGTGCCTAGATTTGCAGATTGTGTCTCTAACTTTAACCAAAATGATACTCACAAAATGGTCAAGTGCCTTTAAAAGACCCCTGCCAACAGCCTGCACACTGAAGCACCTACTCGTGATGCAATCACATGATATAGCTGATGCTTCTACTCCTTCTGCCCCCAACACCAGCTCTTCCTCAACCTCCCTAGGAGCAAGGATCAGTGGTGTTTTAATCAGATGTAACTGAAATTCTACCACCAAAACATGATAATTTCCAAGAAGACTTTTAGAAAAGTGAATGCATACAAATGTCTTTGACAAAGAACTTCACCCTAAGTGTACATTCTACTTTGAGACAATGAGCGCTATGAATATGACACTTTTATGATTAGCCATTTAAAAATAGTATTTATTGCATTTTTATGCTCAGCCTTTAATTTTCACTTTTGCTCATGTTTAATTATATATATACCCCCACATACTATACATATTTAATTTTGAGAATAAATATATATATTTTATACATAAATATTTATATTTTGGGCACGTGATCAAAAAGTTTTTAGTGGTTGGGGTTATTCTGTAGTTATATGATTGAAAATTTTTGAAGATCACAGGTACTCCCAGTGAGAGGTGGTTTCTTTAATAACAAGAGACTAACTACTGACTGAAAATCTAATCTTTTATAGGAATTTATTCTTAGAGACTTTCAGAGATATTACTTCTTACCAACGTGGTACATGCAACTAAATCTTTTTTGCCATTGGTGATGACAAGTTCCTTTATCAGTGTTCCTATCTATTCCTATTATGATTTTGCTTATTATATTTGAACTTTGCAACTCAAAAGAAAAAGGAAGATGACATTAACCTAGTCTGAAATGGTTCTTATATTATTAGCTAAGTAGTGGCCATATCTTATTTAATATTGAAAAATGAAGTTCAATTAATGTGTTTTCTGTCCATTCTGCAAATAAACCTAGTAAAGGAGTTTTAACAGAGAACTTTAACATCTTAAACACATTTGATAGGCTTACCAAGGAAAGTAATTATGGCTGTAAAATCAGTGTGGGTCTGCTTTAAAGTGAAGTTCTTCCCAAAAAGGAGGCAAGTAGCATAATGAGAATTTTATTTTTAATTTAGGTCAGTCTTTTCATGTATTGACAATGCTGTGACTTTTTTAGATAAGCAGGCATGAAACTTTTGAGCTCTTTCGTATTCT
The DNA here is from genome assembly GCA_963575035.1 of Avahi laniger. Classification (NCBI taxonomy): domain Eukaryota; kingdom Metazoa; phylum Chordata; class Mammalia; order Primates; family Indriidae; genus Avahi; species Avahi laniger. The sequence goes on from CAUYSK010061037.1 coordinate 36,485, forward strand.
GCAAACATTAGGAAGCACCAAAGTGTCTCGTGATCCAAACACTCATCCAGACCTCATATGCTGAATCCATGATCATTTACTTTCATTAGAAGTTCAAAGTTTGCTAAAGGTGTGATTTAGATTTGTTCTCTTAATATTTCCATGGAAACTAAAAAAAATCAGTTACAATATTGTTTTGCATACTGGTTTACCTGAAAGGAAAATAAAGTTTATTTTAGTTTATGGTAATTTTTATTAATGTAAAACATATAAAATGAGTCACACAAAAGTTGACCTGGAAATTTCTCATTTCTTTACATGGGTGTTTTAATACTGTTGCAGTTGAATTTAAAATAAGGAATTTTAAATGTTAAACATATAATATAATTTGGGGTTTTTTAAATTTATTCATTCCTCCTTTATTTATATGTTGATTTTGGCCTCTGCTATTTTATCTTCCTGCATCTTTAAAAAAATTGTAAGCTTTTGGAATCAGAAACTATGTCATAGACATTTTTCCCTTTGTCCTCCCAGGAAATTAATGAAAATAGGAATGGTCTTGGTCCCAGTTTCTTCCCACAGCTCAGATTGAAGACAGATTATACACAGGACATGAGAGAGCAGCAGCATCATGATCAACATGTCAGGTTTGCAGACCTCGGTTCAAATCTTGGCTCCACCAGTTCTAAGCTTTATGGTGTGGGCAGTTGACTCAATAAGTCAATCTCATGGAGTTGTCATGAGCATAAAATGTGAAAAAGCATGTAAGTTTCCTAACCAGGTGCCTGATACATGGTAGGTACTTCATAAATACAAGCTGTTATTATTGTCATTATGATTACATGGAAGAGAGAACCTTGTTAACAGGAGTGTTGAAGGAGATAAGTAACTTCTTGGAAAAGACCAGTGGTGAAAGCAGAAAGCCTGTTGCAGTGCGGATGCCAAGTCCCCTTGTAATGAAGGAAATGGGAGGGAAAAGGAGATGAGAAGCAGCTGGACAGGAGGACCTGAGTTGGCTTAAATGTTAGAACTAAACAGTTCTCCCGACCCCCTGCCAGCATCACCTGTGGCTCAAAGTTCTTCTCAAACCTTTATTTTCCACCTTTATTTTCCTGTCATAAAAATTTTGGATTTTGATGTTGGCATTTGAAATTTATTTTCATTCTCCTTGTGGTGTATTCTACACAAAAAAACAAGACTAGATAAACATTGTAAGTCTTGAATCATTATTTTCTAGATTGAATTGAATGAGAATAAATGTTCAGAAGCAAACTCTAAAATCAAAGGGGACCATTCCTACATTTGCTGGGGAGAATCAGAGTATTCACAAATGTATCATTAGAAGCATATTGAGGCACTATTCAGAGCCCTTTATATGTACTGTATATTAACTTATTGTAATTCTCACAACTACCCTATAAGTAAATGGTTATTATAGCACTTTTATGGATGAAGACATGAGGCACAACAAATTTTTAGGTCATTAAATATGAAATGTCCCATTTCGAATCAAAAGTGTAGTTTATGATATCTCAAACAAGAAGCAGTACAATTATGTGCCTAAACTATCGACACAGTTTTGCCATCTCAGTGGTAGCTTCTTTACACCAGTGGCAAAGAAGCCTGGAAAGCAAGTGGCGATGAATCTCGAAAGGCTTTTTCTACAGCTTGTTGAGAATTGAGTATTTTCCC